>BKCP01005084.1:403893-426392 GCA_008636005.1 Striga asiatica
AAATTGCATAAAAGAATACAGAACCCACAAATGTTCTTTATGATGTGAGGAAAAATTCGAGTAAGAAAGATATAAAACCTTTGGCTTCCTTTTCTTCTTTTGCATTGCTGCTGCAAACTCTACGTTGTCCTTTATTAGCAAGTGAAGAAGAGTTGAATAGGACTCCACAATGACTAAAGGAGTGCTATCTTTGTAACAAAGGGCATTCTCAAAGTCTGAGAGAGAGAAAGGGGACAAATTTATTAGCCTTCCAAATGAAGCACAAAAATCCCACACCATCACAAGATCTCCAACACAATCCAAGGGCACACTGAAGTCCCTGCAAGGGGAGGGCCTTTCCGTCAAAAGTCGATCTTCTTCAGAAGGCTGCACCAGCAGGTCGTCAATGGGATACTTAATGGACTCATCTTGTGAACTCTCTGAAAATAACAAATCAAGAAAAGAGAGAGAGAGAGAGAGAGAGAGAGAGAGAGGCCCTTAGGAATAGAGCTAAAAGAATGGATGAAGATAGAAGCATTTAAAATACTCATGGACTCTAAAATAGTCAAGAAAATAGCAAAAAAATGGAAATAGAACAATAAGGAAGAAAAATAAGAGGAATATCCATGCAATAAATGAATATGGCAAAAGAAAATAAAAGACGACGATTAAACTTCATCCAAACCATCCATAATCACAACTGGCCTAGCATAAATTAACAGCAAAGAGAATTTGGGCAAGAAGTCAAGAAATTGTGACCATGCTTGACCTGGAAAGTGACCCAATGAAAACCTACCTCCATCGGCACTCTTTACAGGCAATGAGGATGCAGATGCCAATTTATGTCTTCGCATGTACACCTTAATCTCCTTCTCATTTGCCTCCTAAGAATAATAAACAGACACAACATCAATACGGTGAACTTCCAAACTGAAATTGGAATGATGGAAGCATTAAGAATCTTATTTCACCGTAGTCTGTTTAGGCTCTTCAGTTTTCTTCCTCTTCCTGTTACAAACTATAAGTCCATTCTGCAAAGAACACTGAGACTTGAGTTCTTCAGGAGGCGAAGTTGGGATTCCGTGCTTCTTTGCTAAATTATCATGTAAAACCCAAGGGAGGTTCCTGTATGTAGAATCTTTGATAAAAGCCTTGAGAACCCGTTTGCTGAAAGGAGGATTCTTTCCTGACAAATCATCAGCATTTAAAAGAGTATTTCCACTCGCTTTCTGGTGATCATCCAGCCATTCAATTTCATATTGTGTCGAATCAGCATCCTTGACAATTTTTACGACTTTGCACATGAGTAAACGACCATCCTTCTTTCCATACAATTCATCACCCTCAGAAAAAGAGTTTTGAAATTTTGCAGCAATTGAATCAACTAGATCTTTCAAATTAAGCATGCCTGCCATTAATGGTTAAATATTTAAAAATAGACCAAATCCAAGGTCAAGTAAAAAAATGTGAAAACCATAACATTAATAAAAGCTATTGGTGCATCAAGCAATACAACATTATTTATTAATAATTAAGCTGCGACATAGAAAAAAACATAGAACTACCAGAGATGCACAACTTTCTTTATGCTGATAATGAGCAGCACAACAATCCCTTAACAAAAAAAATATGTTATACACAATATTAACTGAAAATATCTAGCCTAAATAAGTGGTGTGATGCAGTAACTTATGAGTGAAGCCACAGTTATGTGATTAAGCTAAACTGAATTGGAGAACTTCATTTGATGAAATAAACTCCAAGTAAGTTACAACTAACGTCCTATCTGTAGAAACAATGGAAGTTCTAACAACTCACGCAAACTTCTGAAAGATATGATTTTTTTATCTCTATGACCTATGTTCAACTGAAAAAGATTGACGAGAAAAGCACCAGAATAACTGATCAGACTAACCAAAACTGAGATAAAAACGCCATTATTATGCATCTCAGAACATAAACCTACTAGTTTGACATTTTATAGGGCTTTCAAAGCACAAACCCAACCCATCCAAGGAGCTGAACTGTTGATGAATGCAGAGTATAAATAACTTCACCAGGACATAGTTGACCGTTAGGATGAAAGTAAAGCTGGACCATCATGCTAGAAAAAAGGACGTAGAAGAAAAGAACGGCCACAGGGATCGAATTATATGTGGTTGACGACCAAGGAATTCCAGATGGGCGAATAAAGCAAAAAAGGAAAATAAAATATCTATTTTGAATTACCACCAGAATTCTTTTCATTATCTACGTAGCATGTTATAGCAATTTGAATCAAACAAGGCGTTACGTATATCGTCTTTAAGCCGTATCTCAATTCGCAGACAATCTGCGACGTTATTAATGATTACTCCAATTTCAACCACTCAAATTTCAATAATCATTATTGTTTTTCATTAAACCAATAAAGAGATCCACAACATCATTTATTCACGAATCGACATTAATGATGAGTATAAACCTTGCAACTCATATCCATGAAAAACGACAAAAAACTCTATACACGTGGTATCTACTTATATTCCTTTTTTACTCTATCTCGTTTCATGCACCATTTGGCACTTCCTTGTGATGATTCAAATGACATGAAATCCACGCACTAATATAGCTGATAAATCTTACAAGCCATAAGTTAACAAACCATCACAACAAGAAACCCAATACCGACAAAAGAAAATAATACACGAAAAAAAAAAAAATCCAATCCACAAAAACTGGTATGTTTCTCATACTATTGAACCACTACGACATTCCATTTTTTACTTAAATGCTTCAGCCACAATATCCTATCACAACTGGAAGTGTGTCACTGCATTATTTCGAAATCAGGCCAATAGATTGCTATAAGAAAGAACAACAAACTCAAACGAAAACTGGTTAAAAGATACCAAACAGATTTATTCCAAGAAAATGGTGAGATAGACAAAACAAAGACAGTAGGCTTACTGAATTGCACATCACGAAGAATAGCAGCGATATATTGGACAGGAATATTTTGTATTCGCTTAGAAGCTCTTTCTTCCGAGACCAAGGCCTCTTCGTAGGTCAAATTTCCCTTCCCCGTAGCTTTGCATGTCCATATGCTCTTGCGGTATAGGTTAAGTCTCTCCAAATATTCACTATGACATTTCAGATATAGGTATTAGAGATAAGTTAAAATTGAATGGAAGTGTTGATTACCGTTGGTGCTTGAATAGAACAGATTTTACTTATAGCTTCTGAAGATTTCTTTTGTGAATCGAATTTGAAAGACGAGCTCTTGAGCATTTAGATCGTCTGGCCGTTCAACCAAAGCAAATGGCTTCCTTTTGTAAAGAGGCATTTCTTTTTTGCTCGTTCAAATTCCTTCAAATGTCAAGTTCATATCCTGAAACAAAAGGCGAAAGAAAAAACATGGATAAAAAATGGTACATACACTGAAAATTAGAAAAAGAAGAACCCACTAAAAATTAGCCTCAATCAAATGAGAAGGACGGAGAGAGAACCCAGGAGAGAGAACCCAGGTAAGAGAACTCCCGGATAACATCGATAACAAGAACCCACTTTAGAAATACAAAAAAATAACACAAAAAACGAAACGGATGAACAAAATCACAGAAAAAATTTCAATTAGACGTACTGAAAGACTCTTCAATCAATCATAAAAAGAAAACACATCAATCCTGCATGCATTAGAGCTTTACCAAGTCAAATATAGAGAAATGCACCACGAAAACCTAGTACCACCACACGATTTCGATTCAGTTCTGAAAACAGATAATCAACCAAACAATAAAAAAAATGTAAAAATTCACACAGCAACACAAGTTCACGTGCAGGAATCATTGATTTACCACCAGGGATTGAATTGAGAAAGAGCAGGGAATGCCGATTGAGGATGGATTGAGGGGTCAATTGGGAGGGTTTTAATGGGCATGAATGAATGTATGTGTATGCTTTGTGTGTGCGTATATTTAGAGAGGCGCTTTGAGAGCGAAGAAAGAGAGAGAGAGAGAGAGGCGGAGGCGGTGAGGTGCGTTTTTTCGCCAGTGAAGTCTGACGTGTTGCGGTTTTTCTCTCTCTTTCTCATATGGACTGTCTTGTAAATAGGCCTATTTATATTATTACTTTGAATGTCACTTTTTTCAATTTTCATTCAATTTATTCTCTTATTAAAGAACAATATCTACTACTCTGGTTTGGATTTCCAACGTTTAAAATCACATTTATGTTTTCTACACTATTTTAATTCATGGATTATAGCTTACTATTAGTCTATTTTTTTTATGCACTAAATTCTTTGTCAAGAGCAACTCAAACAAAATTTTAAAACAATCATCAAATTTATTAGGTTAGACGTTAAATTTGGTGTACAAGTGTCACCAATGATTGCGCCAAATTGGGCTCTAGTTTGGTGCATTGATAGTTTAGCCAAAGTTGGCTTTTGGATTTACTGCTTAAATAAAAATAACGTTTTTGGGCTCCCCACTAGGAAATATTAAGTCGCAAATCACATTATTTTTTTTAAATGATAGAATTCATTAATAAAAAAATCATAACTACAAACGATTAATTAGCCGAATTGAATACATATGAAGGTCTACATAAAAGATAGCCTAAATTCCACAACCCACAGCACACGAGTCACTCTCTTCACCAAGACAAAACACGGTTATGTTTGATAAAACTAGTTGATAAGCTAGCTTCTAACTTATATGTAATTTTCGAGCTTATAGCTTGTAGCTTATGACTTACACTACTAGAATATGAATCATCAAGAACAAAAAATTCCGTTGGTTAAAGTTTATTTTCCGTTCCTAATAAATAATAGGAATAAAAAAAATCTGTTTCATTATTGGTTAGTGAAAACAAAGGTTCTGATGCTCAGAGATGGATTCCGTTCTGTTGCTATCAGTAACGGCTTTTGTAAAAAGCAAGCCGTTTCTAGTCTTCGAGAAATAGCAACCAAATTAGAAACGAGACTATTTGTTATTAATTAATGAGTAATAGAAACCAAATTAGAAACGAGACTATTTGTTCCTAATTGTTCATTATTAGGAACTAAATTAGAAACGGGAATATTTGTTCCTAATTATTCAGTAATCAAAAACCAAATTAGAAACGAGATTATTTGTTCCTAATTATTCAGTAATAGAAACTAAATTAGAAACGAGATTATTTGTTCCTAACTAATCAGCAATAGAAACCAAATTAAAAACGGATTGTTTTGTTCTTAATATCTTGATATTAGTGACAATTACAATATAATAGCATATTCCATTTTTTATTGTTGCATTCAGTAATATTGTTTTGCATCAAATGAATTCATTAATACAACTAAAAATAAGCAAGCAAGATTAAAGAAAAATAAAATAAAATACAATTATTTTATTTCATCAATACAATAATAAAAAAATTCAATTGATAAAACATCAAAGTACAATTAATACAAACTACTAATCATTTTATATTCTCAAATAAAATTGGAAGTAATATTTTTAACATTTCATGATTATGCTCCAATAGAACTCGCTGAGCCTTCTCTCGTTCTTGTGCCGCATAGATGAACCCGTCATACATTGGCAGCTTGTTCAAGTCAAGATACCGTAATGTTTCTTGAGTCACTGATATGAACCCTTCATATGTTGGTAGCTTATTCAAGTTCAACAGCAATATCGATGCACCCGTCATACATTGGCAGCTTGTTCAAGTCAAGATACCGTAATGTTTCTTGAGTCTTCATATGTTGGTAGCTTATTCAAGTTCAACAGCAATATCGATGCCTTCTCTCTAGTGTTACATTCTTGGGTCTGTATATAAGAATCAAATTATTCTGTCGTATCATATATTAGTTGAAAAGAAGAAAAAATAAATTGCACTTACAGACTCTCGCGGATAATTCAAATCTCATCCTATTCTTTGACGTTTCACTCCCATAGAAGTATGACTGCCAAATAAATGTATGAGTGTAATACTCAAAATGTAATTGAGTTCAATAGGTAATAAGATGAATTGGAGTTCAGAAGTTAATTGAATCAGTTAATAGGTAATAAGATGATTTGGAGTTCAGTAGTTAATAGAAGAGTTTTAGACGTGGTCAGTTATTTGATATAGGATGTGGTAGTTATTATGCTTGAAACCGTGGGTTATTCACTTAACTTGTTTATTAATTACAACTCAATATTTATTAATTAACTACATCTCCCTATTTATTATTAACTTAACCTATTTATTAATTACTACTCAATATTTATTAATTAATTACAACTTCCTATTTATTAACCTAACATATTGTGCAACTCAATAATTATTTATTAACTTTACGTTTATAACTTTTTTTTAAAAATAAATTATAAAAGTTAGCCTACCATATTTAATTTAATTAGTTATCATACTTACAATATTTTATTTTAATATTATTAATATAATTGTAAATTGTATATCGAAATACAAACCAAAACAAAAGATGCTACAAGAAAATGAGTATCATATAGATGGTCGACACATAGGATTAAAATATATCTTAGTCCATAGAGAAAAGTTGTAGAAGAAACTAAATCATTAACTAAAAGATCTAGGAAAATTAAATATTCCATAGAGAAAAATTGTAAATGATCATTAATTAAAAGATCTAGGAAAACTAAATATTCCATAGAGAAAAATTGCAAATGAAATTAAATCTTTAACTAAAAGATGTAGAAAAATTAAATAATTCAAATAAAAAATATATGTACCAAACTAAAAGCCAAAAATGACTAACCAGTCCGACATTTTCTTGAAGCAAAAATATAATTTAAGAAAATGTGTAATCAAGAAACATTATTTCAAGACATTTTCATGAAGTGCTACTTATGGCAGTATCAATTATATAATATATGATATATTATTATAATATAGAGTATAATATAATATAGTATAATATTTACATATATTATTCGGTCGATTATGTTATTTCGGACATTTGATGTTCGAAACCGAAACCGACCGAAATAACCGAAATTTAATTCGACTACAATCGAAAACCGACCGAGTCGGATTCGGTTCGGTCGGTTTGTTCGATTTTAGTCGAAATCTGAACACCCCTAGTGACAACAATGGTTGGACGATAAGAAATAAGTTGGAGTGAAGAACAAAGAGTTGAACGTGAGTGACCGATGGTTCTACTTATTTTGCCCTTTTTGTTATGTTGTAGTGTTATTTCTGGCCCTTCTTATTATGATAGTTCATCTCACTTGTTAGGAATATAGAAAACCATTTCAATAGTTGGATTATAAAAGTTTCTTTGGTGTACATAAAAAATGAAAAATTCAAAAATATTCTTAATTCTAATAATAAAAGAGCTTCAAAATAATAATAATAATAATAATAATAATAATAATAGCAACAAAAAAGAGTTTAGGCATGGCGCACCCACATCGTCGTGTCCGTCGAGGAGCGCCGAGAGCTCCTATGTGTCGATTTACCATTACAATGATTTTATTGTCCACCAAGACAAAATCGTAAGCGTTATAGAGTCCGACTAAGTTGAATTTAGTGTATCAATTAAACATCTATCTAAAGGAGTATCTACATGAGCCGGTAAAGTGATCTACTTCTCGAACTTTTTCTACATGACTTCTCGAACTTTTCGCTAAAAACTGGGGCATTGAGTTTAGCTCATTTAGTCCAATTTAGACGAATTTTACTCTAGTGTTTGCGGCTTGTAAAGATAATAAATGAAATATTTATAATTTATATTAATATTAGATAAATTAGAAATAAGATAGAATTTTAAGTGTTTAAATTGAAATTATGTTTGTTTGTAACATAATGAGTTCGTCACAAATTTCGTTACTAACACAAATACAATTGTTTGAAGTACATTCCGTTTCTGAAAGTATATTCCTTATCTAAATCCTTGTTACTATTGTAACAATTCAAATTCAGTTGCAAAATTTGGTTAGTAATAGCCCAATTTCTAGTAGTGCTGTAAAGCTAGCTTATATGATAAAAGTATTTGGTAAAATTAGCTGATAAGCTCGCTGAAATAAAAAAAATTCAACTAGCTTATTTGAAAAGTTACCTAAAGTAGCTTATGAGATAAGCTCGAGCTTTTAAAAAAGGTCGTCCTACCAAACAAGACTTATTTGAAACAGGAATAACTTATTTGGCTTGCCAAAAATAGCTTACAAAGCTCTAAAGACGACCACCAGAGACCAACCACGGATCTAGCCACTCGCTTCACCAATAATTGATGACGGCTAGCACAGAATCCCTCAATTTACAATTTTATGAATATTACATGCTAAATAAAATATACAAATTTCACTTAATATCTTTCCCCTCTTCATTTTAGCCCCTTCTAGCATCTCCTAGTTTAGGACACGCTTCATTGAGAATGAATTCCTTTTTATCTTCTTTGTTTATAAGAATGGTGTAATATCTTTATGTATATATTGGAGTAAATATTAAATCCAAATTAGTTTTAAAATATAGAATTTGCACCAAAATAGAAATTGCAGAAAAATGTTGCAATGTGTTGAAGATGATCTAAATTTTATTAGGTTTATATTTATTAGATACTTTTGTAATCTATAACTTTTTTCTCGAAACATATTAATAATATCATAAATTTTATGGAGTCATCGTGAATTGATATATCAACACATAATCGAAGCCAGGGGCGAAGCCAGATGAAGCTTAGTGTGAGCCTAGGCCCACACTCAAAATAAATTACGAAATTACAATGGATTAGGACTTACAAAAATAGGTTGATAATCCATTGACAAAAAAAAAATTGAGAAACAATATTTAGGAAGCACAAAAAAGAGCATGAGTTAGATAGGGAGATAACAATAAACAAATACGTGATTTTGGTTGAAGTAAATAATATTGTTTCTTTTTATTAAATTTGAATGAAAAGGATAAAGACTTATTAATATTTCTAGCATTCTTGTAGTTTATATTGTTGTATCTTGATTATTTAATAAACTAATATTATATATTTTAATTAGTGTGATTGATAACTTAATTTGATGAAGCATTTTGAACATTAAAATTTATTTTCAACATCAAATTACGGAGAAATATTTTTAGAAAATATATCGACAAAAAAATGCATATGAAAATGTTTCAAAATGTGCTACTTTCACTTTAAATTTACTTGAGGTGAATTCTAATATTATAGATTCTCTTAGGTGGGAGCGGTCTGACGATTCTCTCAGGTAGGAGTGATTCACGTTTGTCATCTCAGGAGCACAAAATCGAGGTTCCTCAGTGATTTCTAAGTTCCACTACCGAGCACGGATAAATCCTTAGTTCCTTTCAATTGTTGTGGAACCCTAAAATGGCATAATCCAGTTGTATTGGGCATGATGAAGACCTAGCGGACAAAATCAAGAACTTCTCGCTCTCTGAAAAGAAAAGCCTTATTACCGGCATTGAGCACGAGGACATCAAGTTATGTGCAGATGAGTGCCAAAGGAGTCTTTTTGGGAAAGTGATAGGCGATCGGAAAGCTAGCTGGCTTGGAATTAAAAGAGTCATGAGCCACATATGGAGATTTCAACAGCAGATGAAGGTGAAAGAGTTGGGGTTTAACTTTTTCCAATTCATCTTCCAAAGCAAAGACGATATAAGGAATGTGGTAGATGGAATCAACTGGAGTTTTGAGAATCGGCATTTAATTCTCAAAGAATGGGAAAAAGGCCTGACTAGCAAGCACCCTGCTTTTCAAGAAATTACCACGTGGGTTCAGGTATGGAATCTGCCATTTAATTGCTTAAGCACTGAGGTCGGCTTAAAAATAGGGAAAATTTTCAATTCAGTTCAAAATGTGGTTATAGCTAGCTCAAAAAATCATGGGGGAAGAATTATCAGATTACTGGTATCCTTGGACATTAATGAACCTCTTCCAAGGTGCATCAACATTCAATTGGAGGATCAAATCATCAGTGTGGGATTCAGATATGAGAAATTGCACAATCTTTGTTATTATTGTGGGCTGGTAGGCCATTTGGACCGAGGCTGCAAAAAGAGAATTGATGCAATCAAATCCAAAAAGTTAGAGAGGGACAGTATGGGGATTGGTTAAAAACTGTGGAAGGCCAAAATTGGATTGAAGTTGGACTCTCAAATTCCAGGAATTCCCCATCATCTAGCAAAGCTTCTGACCAATCTTCTCCCCAAAGGGCTTCAACTAGCTTGAATGATAAAGGGAAACAAATAATCCAATTGCATACTCAACCCTCCATTAACACTCAGCCTGATATGGAGGCTTCAAATTCTGTTCAGGAAGACTCTATTCCCCAAACTCCTTCCTCAGCCAGGAAAGCATCTGCCTCTCAACCCAAGAACTCCTTGGAGTTAATTTCCCCAGTGATAGAAGAGGCTAATCAGAGCAAGATGATGGACATGGAACTGGCAATTCAAGCTCCTCTATTACCAATCCAAATAAAGGCCAACCACCTCAAACCCTCAAAGGCCTCTCCAAGCCCTATGCAGAAAACTTGGAAAAGGGCTTTGAGCAGAGAAGGGAGGCTGCAAAGAAATAATGAGCAAGAGTTGATGATCCAGGACAGGCTAAGCAACAAGAGAACAAGAGAGGATTCTCCCTCTTCTCAACAAATCAAAGGGCAGGATCTGATTGTCTCAACAGCTAGCAAGAAACTCAAAGGTAAACAAGGACAGGTGGAGGATGCCAGCCTCGAGTGGCACCCCAATTCTCAATGCTGTTGCGGTGTGGAATTGTAGAGGGCTGGGTGGGTCCTCTACAATTTTCCAAATCAGAGAGTCCATTAAGGCTCACCACCCCTCCTTTTTCTTTCTTTCAGAAACTAAAAAATCTAATGGTTTTGTTAAAGCTGTGGCTAGGAAGCTGGGATATGTTGATAGGTTTTCTTTTGTAGATCCTGTAGGTTTGAGTGGGGGTTTACGCTGACTTTGGGATTCTAATGTAAATATTATTAATGTTATGCAAAAATCCTTTTATATTGCTGTTGAATTTGAATTAGCTCCTGCATCTCTTCAATGGGGAAATTTTGTCTATTTGAGCACCTGCAAGCAGATCAGAATTTAACAATGGGAAGAAATGCAAAAGAGACAAAGCAAGCTGGGGTTCTAAATGGTTTTCCATAGGAGACTAGAATGACATTTGTGTTAAGGAAGACAAATCTGAGGGCATTGTGAGGAGTGACAGAAGTCTCTTAGGCTTCAATTCTTTTGTTAACAATATGGAGATGGAGGAGCTGTCAATGCAAGGATAAAGGTTTACTTGGTGCAATCTCAGGGAGGCAGAAGGTCTGGTTGAGAAAAAACTAGACAGAGGCTTTGCTTCAACCAATTGGATGTTGGAATTTCCAAATGCAATAGTTTCTAACAAAGTGAGGAGTGCATCAGACCATTCAATGCTTCTCCTCAACAAAGGAATAACTCAACTAAAGACTCCAGCTAGGTTCCACTTTGATAAGAGATGGCTCAGCATGGAGGGACTTCATGAAACTGTGTCCTCTTCCTGGAATCATCCTACATCAGGAACTCCTTTTTTCAGACTCAAGGAAAAAGTGAAGAACACAAGGGCTGCACTCCTCATTTGGAGTTCAAAATTCAAGACCAGTAATCAACAGACCATTGAGGCGCTTACAAAGAAGCTTGAATTGCTGAGAGAAAACAAAGCAGAAGATTACTGGGAGCAATGGAACACTATAAGGGCTGAGCTTAATGCTGCACATAGACATGAAGAACTTCACTGGCAACAAAGATCAAAATTGAAATGGCTCAAGGATGGTGATGGCAATACCAAGTTTTTTCATGCATATACACTCCAGAAAAGAAAGCTCAATGCCATCTCAAGACTCATAGCACCTAATGGATCAGTTCTCTCATCTCAAGGAGATATTGAACATCATACTGTTGATTTCTACTCAGAATTATTTACTTCAGAAGGAAGCAGTGATGGCGAATCAATCATCAATCTTATCCCAAAGACAATCACAGAGGATATGAATCAAAGATTAATGATGCCAGTCTCAGAAGAGGAAGTAAAGGCAGCTTTATTCTCTCTGCCCCCGGAAGAATCCCCAGGTGAGGATGGTATGAATGCCCTTTTCTTCCAACATTTCTGGAACTTGGTTAAAGATGATGTCTTTGAAGCTATACTGAGTTTTTTTCCAATCTGGGGTAATCTTGAGCTATTGGAACCACACCATCCTTTCTCTGATCCCCAAAGTTGCTAATCCAGAAACACTCTCACAATTTAGGCCAATCAGCCTTTGCTATGTGATCTACAAGATTTTATCAAAAGTTCTTGCACAGAGACTAATGACATGTCTGAAAGATTGCATCAGCCCACACCAGTCAGCTTTTGTGAAAGGGAAACAGCTCATGGACAACATCATAATTGCTCAGGAAGCCTACCACTTCTTGAACATACACTCCACAGGCAAGAACTTCTTTATGTCCTTGAAGTTAGACCTTATGAAGGCCTTTGACAGGATTGAGTGGCCCTGCATTCAAAGAATAATGATTCAAATGGGCTTCCACTCTGATTTTGTGAAACTTATCATGGTATGTGTCTCTACCACTACAATTTCTTTTAAAGTGAATGGCAAGGTTAGTGGTTATGTCACTCCCTCAAGAGGCATAAGATAGGAGGACCCACTGTCCCCCTATCTATTCATAATTGCTGCAGAGTTATTATCAGCCCTCATCTCTAATGCTCAATCTCAAGGTTGTATTCAAGGACTCAAGCTTTCAAAAAATGGTCCTGCAATTACTCATCTTCTTTTTGCAGATGACTCCCTTTTTTTTGTAAAGCTGGAGTGGACCAAGCAACTCAGCTTATCTCTCTTTTGAACAAATATAGATTATTCACTAGACAGAAAGTTAATCTACAGAAATCAGAGTTTTTTTTAGCAGGAATACACCACAAAGTTTGAAAGCCAACATATGTGTAGTGATGCAGGGTATTGTTTCTCATAGATCATCAAGGTACCTTGGTCTGCCATTGGGTATAAGAAGATCCAAGAAGGAAGTTTTTGACTACATTTTATCTGCTATCAGAAGCAAATTGCAGGGGTGGAAGAACAAGCTTCTTTCTCCAGCAGGCAAAGAGGTGCTGATCAAATCAATCATTCAGGCTCTTCCTATTTTCTCCATGTCATGCTTTAAGCTGCCAGTTGCCAGTTGCCATATGCAAAGAAATCTCTAAGTTATGTGCTTCATTCTGGTGGAAATCTGGTGACAATAATACACTGGAGGAAATGGGAAAGACTCACTCTTCCAAAACTCAAGGGAGGCCTGGGATTTCATGATATCAGTCTTTTCAATGAGGCACTAATCTGCAAGCAACTTTGGAGAATTACCTCTAATCCTGAGCTACTGGTTAGCAAGATACTTAAAGATAGATACTTCCCCAATGAATCCATTTTCAAGGCTGAAAAGACTAAAAAAGGGTCTTGGCTATGGAATAGCTGGCTTACAGTGATGCCTACCTTTGCTAAATGTGTGAGAACAGAAATCAGAAATGGCCACTCCACAAGGATTGAGGATCTGAATTGGGTGCCAAATTTGAAAAGGCCTCATCCTTCATTGATTGAGATAGCAAGGGGACACTTAATTTGGGTGAAGGACCTGCTACAAAAATAATGGAAGTGAATGGAACAGCTGGCTGGTAGAAAAAGTCTTTGACACTGAGGACAGTGCAACAATCCTTAATATCAATTCCTTGAACCCTGCTAGACCTGACAGGTAGTATTGGGGGTTTGAACCAAAAGGCAATTTCAGAATTGCTAGAACCTATAAGTTTCTGATAGACCAAAAGCTCTTGCAGATGGACATTCTAGAGACAAGTTCCTGTCCTTTTCCTCCTCATCAAATGTATCAGAGATGCTGTCAGATGAAGATACAAAATAAAATCAAACATTTCCTTTGGAAATGTATTTCTGGAACACTGCCAACTGCTGTCAATTTGAGAAAGAAAGGGATTGACATTTGTGCCATCTACTCCATTTGTGGAGAACAACCAGAGACTGTTGAACACATTCTATTTTCATACCCAAGAGCAAGCAGGATTTGGGAAGCAGCACCAGTCAACTGGATGGCTTACAACATTATACCCTCTCATTCAAATCATGGCGGCAGCAGGTTAGCTCCATTAAACAAAATGATGTTGTTCAAGCTAGGATTCAACTGTCCACCTACTTTCTTTCGTGGTTTTGGAAATCTCGGAATCTCTGGATATTCAAGAGCTCTCTCATGCCTGAGCACATAGTGATTTCTGCTGCACACAAGGATTGGTTGGAAGCTTCATTGGCTGTAGGATCCTGTGATGTTACCTCTTCTTGCTAGGCTATCTTTATCTTTGTTTAGCTTATAGTTTTTTCAATTCTCTTTTGTTTGGAAGTGGTGTATTCTAGCTAGGCCTTATGGCAGTGGAGAGATGCACTTCTTGTTTAGTTTGTTTATTTTCTAGTTTGTTAGTTGTTGAGGTTCTAGGTGCTTTGTGTAGCATCTCTCAGTTTTTCTTTTCAGTAGGTTTGTTCCTCTTGTATTCGAACCATTTTTTCGGTTACTATATATATCACCTCTATCGTTCTGGCAAAAAAAAAAAAAAATCTAATATTATAGGTTGAAATAAAATATGATTAAAAATTCATTAATATTATTATAAAGCAATACCATCTTATGAAAACTCATGAGAATAAATATGAATGTATTTTTTTTATAATACTTTGGTTATTATATTTGAAAATAAATAATTAAAGTAGGCCCTCACTCAGTTTATGAGCTAGATCCTTCCCTGATCAAAGCGTACTTCTTTTAGACATGTGTTAAAATACAATTTGTGGATAGTTGTTAATAGTTTTATAAAATGTGTCACAGATTGCTGTAGGAAAATTATTAATTAGGAAGAGCTTTATCATTTTTTTTATGTCCTATTTAGCTAACGTGAAAGTCATAAATAAGTATCGCAAAAACTTTACACACGATACAACAAACTATTAATCTATGGATTTTTTTTTTCTAAATTTACGACAATAACAACTACAAAAGATTTATCTAAAAGTCACTCTAGTCGTAGGGATGTGAGACAACTAGTATGAAANTGATGAACCAAGCTTGTTATTACATAAATTAGATATAAAATCAACAAATGTGTATTATGATATTATTAGAGCAAAGTGTACAATATTGAAAGTATTGTGATGGTATCGTTACTATTAATTTTAACAATTTTAATTGAATCTAACATTGTTGGTATTTCAAGTAAGCAGTTTTGCTACTATGTCATCGGATGACACATTCTGGAGCCATAAATAGTTATCCATAAATGTTATATTGAAACATATCCAAAATAAATACGCATAAAACAAGTGTTAATATATTTACTTATAAATCTCTCCATAAGTATGTCATCTACTACCTCCATAAGAGTTTTTTTCAAACGATAATTCAATAATGTAGGCAAATTGGTTAAAATGCAAGTGTGGCAGTTTAGGAATTCTAATAGTATCCCTCAGGCAATGTAATGCATTTTATATGAAGTTTTAGTGGTTTCCTGAAAGTACTGTAATTACATAATAACTCATATTTATATGACCTAGATTTTTTTTTTCGAATTTATTTTGTGTTTTAATTATTATTGTTGATCACTCCTTCACATTTTTAAAGTAGAGATAGTGTTAAAGGTGTTGGTGTTATATGCTAAAAGTTTGATTTTGGGTGATATTACATTTTTGCCATTGAGAATCATGTTCGATTAAATAAGTTTTATGTTCTGTTGTTTTGCACTTAGATAGAATGGGTCATCATCGGGTGAACAGAAGATCATTCTATTAGTTACTTGCGAAACAAGAATTGTGGTTCACAACATAGATGGAAATGAACACCCATCAGAACGGTTGTAGTGCCAACAGTACAGCTGGTCTTGACTGATTAGTTGCACTAGTACATTTATGTATTGAACAGGATCCTAGAGAGGAGAAGTTTGTTTTTATAGTGATTGTCGTAAACGAACTAGGCCTCGGTTAATTACTGCGTTCTCTTAACCCGTAAGATATTAAACAGACATATACATGCAATATTTATTACTTTGATTCACTTGGGTGAGGTTCAGTTCGCTGAACTAATATTCTTACTGTCTTAGGCAATATTGTTGTATGTATGATGTGCTGTTAGGATATTTACGGTCACCATGTGCATTACTTTGATGATGTCCCCGAAGTGAGTTCATGAAGGATTGTTATGCTAAACCCTGCAGTTAAATTCTGGCATAATAATAATGCAATGAACGAGTGCTAGCTTTGGTAATATAATATACTAATTAATTCATGATTGTCAGTAATCGAATAAATTAACGAACATTATATCAGAAACATGATGAGGTAATTCAGGTAATTATTATTGGAGTCTCAAATGCAATTTGGGATAGGAAAAGGGAGTTTAATAATATTAAGTTAGTGGACCGTAATATTATTTAAGTAACTGAAAGATTGGGCATGGCCCACAGTTAGTCCATTACTTAAGAAGCCCTAATCCTATTCTCCTAAGGATCCCTACTGTAGCTCTATATTTACATCATTAAGCTCATTGAATAGATATAGAAGAGAACATAAAGTTCCCAACGTGAAAATACACGTCGAACTCGTCTCTCTCTCTCTTCTCTCTCTAGAATTTCATTCGAGCTTTATCTTCTTCTTGTTTCTCCACCGGTACAAGTTGAAGAGGTGTGTCAGTAATACAATAGAAGATCCTGTAGTAACCGAGACCCCGTGATAGAATATATTCACAACCCCAGAGGACGATCATCGCCGACAACCGCTGACCACCGTGACCCGCCGACCGCCGCCGCGAGCCATGAGCAGCCGACGGAAGTCGACGACGCCACCCGCGATGAGAAGCTGAGCCTTCGACACGCTGCAACGATCTCGCAGCCCAACCAGCCCCGCGCGACGACTTCGGTGACTCCACGCAGCTGTCTAACGAGCCCGACGCCACTGATCCCGTCCCGTTCGTGATCCCGGCCATTCTCCGACGTGCTGTTCCCGGTCAACCCGAGTCAGTCAGATTCAGAAAATTTTAAGTCGTAAGTTTTCTACGTCAAACCTTTAGATCTGTTGCGCATAAGTTTATGTTTGCTATTGAATTCGTAACTTGTACATAACGAGATCGTCATAGATCCTAACAAAAGGACAGTGATGAGACTTGCAACCGCCATTCTACAAATGTGAAATCGTAGAACCATGTCCAAGCTTTTAGTACCAATTTTTGTGATGCGGATATATGATGCTTCCACCAATTTAATGACATAGAGTAGCATCATGCAGTAGCTCGATGAGTTGTTCAAGTCCGAACAAATCAAGTACCAAAAGCCATATCAATTGACAATTACACAAGAAGAAAGCTACATTTACTAACTACCTAACAACATCAACTTTGCTAGCACATTTCAACAACAGCTAGAGTTATCATTGCTCTGAATGACGCAAAGTTTCAAATGAAATGATTATGGCCATTGAAAGTAAGCATAAACGCGACCTCAGATCATATCATGCATCCTGGCTGTTGAAAGTCATCACGAACGCATGAGATGTTGAACCTGACTCGTTTTATTGTTGAAATTTACGAGCAGAAACACCAGCCAAAGGGAAAAAGGCGAAAAAAGCATTAGACAAGATGCATTCGGGATTGAACAAAGACCGTAAATTTTTGCTACATTCCACACAAAGCTACTATTGCAACTTTTTATTCATGATAATGGATTAAATTTTAGAAAACATGAGTACAAGCACAAAAGGTGCGACACTTAAAGGAGCATTACATTAATGAGAAGGTTGAACATGACTAATCCCAACAAGAGTAACCTGGAAAAAGACTAGAGCTTTGGTAAAAAGACAAAAACAACCTTTCAAGAGGAAAAGAGGTTGTCATGGCAAGTCCGAAGAATTCATAGCCATGGACATAACCTACGAATGCAAGGTGACAATAACAACCCCTGAACATGCTAAAAACGTTATGATCATATTAAATGAAAGGTTTAAACATCCACAACCTACAGTATAACATCGGCTAACTCAAGTGTAACGAACGATAGCTTCTATTAACCGAAACCGACATTACTGCAACAACTTCCTAATGAAAGGGTGGCTGCAAAAAACTCAAACTAGCCGAAAAATCGGGGTTGCTAAACCAAAGACTCATTCAGATGGACCCATAACCGACGACTAGTAAAACACTGAAGTTCCTCCTTAAGAAAGTATGTCACCACCTCCAAAGCTTATCGAAAAGCAAACTAATGGAGCTGGAGCTGATTCCGCGAAAATTCTGCACGTTCAATCCCACCAAAGTGTTACCCAAAGAAACAAGAAAAGGCAAGCTTTTGTCGGACACCAAAGAGCAACCTGCGAGAGACAATAACAGCAGACTATTCTGCTTGGCCGCTGCCAATGATGCAATTCCAGAATCATTTGTTCCACACCCCGAACATCCAGGTCAGTTACCGCAGTGCAGTTCCTTCCAATTTCTGACAAGCTCACAATGGTAATGTACCTGTATCCATGCAACCATCCAGTTTAAGTATCTTGAGAGTCAAAATGCCATCATCCGTGATTTCTTATAGGCAGCCAAGATCAACTTGGGTCAGCTTAGGACAGAGGAGGCTAAAAAATACCAAGCCTACATCGTCAACTCTGGGACAGTGGCAGATGGTTAGTGATCGGAGGGTAAGGCAAAGAGATGGATGTGCTAATCCAATCTTTAATCCCTATACACTTGGACAATCCAAGTGCTTTCAATTTCTTGCAACAGTTAGCAAGAGAATTTATAATCCCTTGTTTCGATATCATGTGGCACTCATCTAGTTGAAGGCTCTCAAGCGACTCGACACTTTTAGAAAATGACATGAGACCACTGTCAGACACAAACGAACATTTTTTGAGGTAAAAGGTCTTGAGTTCCGAGCATCCTACACTTAGAGCTTCAATAACAAGTGCTTCGACACCCAATTATTGATAAAGATTTCAGCTTTTTCAAGCTTGGCCCTTAGCCACAACCCAAAAGCCCCTCTCATTCACATTTTAGAGGCCCACGAGCCCAAGATTAGACAGCGCACTCCCATAGAGTCCAATGACAGAAAGAGACACATCAGTGATACTTAGTGCCTCAAGTTTCGCTTTTGTCACGCTGTGACCAGGCAATGAAAACAAGCCCCCAATTCCCTTGTCACCAACGAGTGGACAAATTTTCACATTTTTAATGTATAGGTTCAGACAGTAACGGCCCAAAGCTCGTAAACACTCATCGCCTATTTTCAAGCAAGATTCCAGTGTAACCCAAACCAAATTAGGACAATTCAATGCAATAGCAATTAAACCTTTGTCCGTGATAGAGGGGCAGTGGCAAAGGTCGATCTTTTCAAAAGAACGACACCCTTTTGCAATTTCGCACAACTCTTCATCACCAATTGGCCATAAGTTCCATAGAGAAAGAACTTTCAGATCAGGGCAACCACGGGATACAACCTTGAGGCCAGAATTTGTTGTCCCACTAGTGTAATCACTTCCCCTGATCATAACTTTCCCAAACCTCCTCGACTTGCTATGCCAACAGCAACTACAACAAGTCTAACATCAGTAGCTTTATTTCCCTCCAAGCATTTACAGAGATTACCATAAGAGAAAGAGCTCTTGGCATTCATCTTCAGACTTGATTCACACGAAAGGGAGAAAATATGAAGATGATTGATGGAATTCAATACAAATGCAATTTAGTAAGAATTTGTGGATTAATTGGAATATGGAAATGTGTTTAGGTAAAATAATAATATAAGAATAACTAATCACCTACTACATAAATATATTTTTAGTTAAATAATATATTTAATATTTGTTTTAATTAAGAGTAGTTCCATATTTACACAATGTTTTTTTGTCAATTTTTTAATTGATTTATTAAGAATTAGGACACATGTCATGAATTAAAGGGGTACATGACGTTATGTAGGTACGATTGTACTTGACGGTAGAATGTCCCTATTCATTTAGCATTAAAAAAGGGGAAAAAAAAATTGTATGCAATTCAAAAGAAACCAAAGGAAAAATCTATGCAACAACATATATATATATAGTGCCACTATACAAACACTAAGATCGCCCACTTATCTATTATCATGCCTATACAAACTCATACATCTCTATCCACACAA
The DNA here is from genome assembly GCA_008636005.1 of Striga asiatica. Classification (NCBI taxonomy): domain Eukaryota; kingdom Viridiplantae; phylum Streptophyta; class Magnoliopsida; order Lamiales; family Orobanchaceae; genus Striga; species Striga asiatica. The sequence goes on from BKCP01005084.1 coordinate 424,034, forward strand.
AATCAATTCATTGTCATTCGACCATTCTTCGTTTATTTCCTAGTCAAGACTGGAACCATGAGTAATAGTGGCCAATCCTTTAAACTGTACCGGTTCTCGTTATTTGCAATGCTCAAAAGATAGGAATGAATGTGAATCTCCATTGCTTGAGGCAGCAGGCAACCTAATAAGTGATCAAGCGCCACCTGTACAGGAACGGGTCTTGGACCGACTGACCAAATAGTTAAGCCACAACAGTAAATCAATAATATAAGCTTCTGTCTTCTGCTTGTCTGCATGGTGGAGTGTCTCGATTTGCATAATGTCCAAAGGCTCGACTGTCCTGCGGTTCAGGTTGGACCTGCATTCATAAAGGCATTTGTAAATTTAAAAGACAACTATTTTTTTTTTTTTTCAACTAGATTCTGTTTTGGTAATTAAGCTAAAATTATGGGTAGTTTTTACAGTTAATGTTATAAGTTAAGAATACTCACCCAAAGCCCGCCCACTCTCCAACCCAACCAAAGCCATGATGAGCTCTGCGTATATAAACCGACAAAAAATATTCTCAGTAGCGAAATTTATTGAATATGTGTATTTGAAGGTTCTGAAGTCTTACTTAGCCGTATTTGTAGCAACCCGAACAAGCCAATGCAATGTCTTTTCCATCTCATCTTGGATTTCTGTTACTGTGAGCTGCTGAGAAAAAAAAAAAAAAAAAGGGACAGAAAAAGGAAAACAGTAAAACAAACCACTTCATGTCAATAGATAAACAAGGCAACAGCATAAACTAGAGTTTGAAAAGTATATCAAATACACTGAACCTCTTTGTCGACATGGAAAGACCGAACTTTGGTTCGTAGAGAATCTTTCATGTTAGGTGGCAAGTTCTGGTACAAAATGTCTCGGGTGTTTGGTGACACGTTACCTGAAACGGCTACCTAATGACATGAGGAAAATCAAAAAGTGACTTCAATGCTCTTTATGGAACGCAAAATATAACTTACTCTGAAATTCACCTGACAAATAAGGCTATGATGTATTGTGAATCGATAATCTCCTTGAAGTCATAAAAAGGAAAATGTTTGTTTTTCAATTTTTATGAATTGCTTCATTTTTCTACATAATGGGACACATTTACCAATGCATTCTCCCAATTAGATTCCTCTCGGCATATCAGAAAGAACCAAAACAAAATCAAATATTTTCCAAAAATAATTATGCAAAACTACAAAATTACTCACTATTGAGTCAATCTGCAAAATGATATTAGCATAATGCAAATCTAGTCCAGCAGATCCCAACCTATGCTGATTGCTGATAGTTGCTTCTTCTTGTGTTTCGCCTAATACTGGTTGATTAAATAAGAAGACATCACTAAGGATAAGGAAAAGTTAAATACAACTCTTATTAGTTGAGGATAATTTCATTTGTAGAGTAGAGTAGGGCCACATGAGCTTCTTTGAGAGTTAAACTATACCTGGACTGCCAAAGGTAGAGTTTATTTCCTGGTTCAACGTTAAAACGATATCCACAAGTTTGTCCATAATCTGCATTCATCACAAGACAGATATTTAATAAAAATATAACTGACTATTTTATCAAGGGAGGTAAGCTTACACACATACAAAGTAAATTTACACACACGGAGACATTTGAACATGTAATCCAACTATAAAGATACATTTTTTTTTGTTCATTTTTTAATTCGATAATGATGAGTTCTTTTCATCTAAATAGTTATAAATTTTGGTCTGGAATGTGCATATTATCAACATGGTGCTCTAGAACATGTTACCTTCATCAATGCAGTCATGTTTTGCCAAAATATTTTTTACTTTTAACGGTAGTAGTATTTCCCAAACTAAAGACAGAATCAAACTTAAGATATATTTTCACATCTAATAAAAACTTGAACTAAACTGACTGCATTCTAGAGAAAATCTACCTCTTCCATACTTCTGGACCACAGCGACTTTTTCTGAAGGTTTTTAACTAATTTCCTCTGGTTTTTCAATTCGGCTGCCAATTTGTTCAGGCTGTTGTCCCGGTCTCCTGTATAAGATACATCCAAAACAGAACAAACTGGGAACTCATTCAATTACATATGCACCCGAAGATATCAAATTTAAAACAATAAACAAATGTTTAAACATAAAGAACTACGATTCCACAGTTTTGGCTCACATTTAGTAGATTTTGTGAAAACTCATAAAATCAATAAATGAACCAACAAACAAAGAAAATGAAGTATGGCATAGATTCACAACTATCCTGAACTTGAAATAGTAGGCATATTAATATTCATGTAACAACAGAAATTTAATAGAAAGTTACCGACTGTCTGAAATAAGTTCATAAAAAAAAAAAATGAAAACAC
>BKCP01005084.1:431329-532422 GCA_008636005.1 Striga asiatica
CTCGATCCAATCGCCGCCCCGACGCGAACTGACAACAACAACACGAACCTCATTTCCGGTTAATTCATTCGCACGAGGTATATTGGCTTATCTCAACTTTTGACATTGTTTGGAGTTGTTTGGAGAGTGAGAATTGTTATAGTATGTTTGAATGTGGTGGTGTTTGAAGATTGAGAATTGTTAATTGTTTATCGATTATGTGTGTATGTTGAATTGTAGATTGTAATTTTGTTGTAAATTGTAAATTGTGTATTGGTTGGTTGTTGTTGGACTTAGAGTTTTTCGAAATTAGGGTTAGAATTAGGGTTTTCAATTTATTCGAAATATAGATAAATTGTATGTTATTGTTGGATTATGGGTATTAGGGTTTTAGAGGACTAATCGATTGGGAATATTTTTTTTGTTTTTTTCGTTGGAGTAAAAAAGTGGGTTTAAAAAATAATTGAATTTTTTGGGTGTTGGATTAGACATTATGTGTTGTTGTAATTGGGAAGAAGTGAATTTTTTTTTTTTTGCAACAGTATAAATGGCGCATTGCGGTCCGTATTTTGTTAATTTGTATTGGCGATATGTGAAAGAACAGTTAAGAGATTTTGTTTCATTTATAGATCATCCGGATGGTTCATTTGTTATTACGGGGAGGATATCATATGAACAATTGGTACAGATGATTAATGAAAATTGTCAGTTTGGAGAAGGTTGGACAATTCAAGAGATTACTTTAATGTTTCGTCAACCCGATGGTTCATGGAATGCCGGAAGACTCGATAACGATAGTGCTTTCCAGTGGATTTATTTCTTTCCTTCTATGTCCGTTGTGTATTTGCATTTATCGTTGGAGGCAATTACATTGGTTACACAGTTTGAGGATTTTACTCTTTATTACAGGGGAGTGGATGACGTTGAGGGCATGTCGACTTCTCATCTACGTAAATTTGGAGAAGGGACAAGCTCACTAATGAGAGAATAGGCAAATGAGGACGGGGAAGAAAGTGATGAAGACTTCGCACTCGGTGAAGATGATTTCACAGACGAGACCTCATAAACCGAATCAGATAGATCGATAAATGAGTAGAGTGAAGCCGAGTTCATTGAAGAAGAACACCCCTTTCCTAGTGGTGGTCGACACGTATACCGCGAGATGGGTGAATGGGAGCCGTCCAGGATAGATGAGGACGAGTATGCTATTCCACGTTTGAATGGTGACATTGAGACCATATGTTTGGATATAGTTTTTAGGAGCAAGCAAGAAGCCCAAATGGCTCTAATGGCTTAGAACGTCGATAGGTTGCGGGAGATTCGGACAAATGATTCAAATCAAAAATCATACAAAGTGGGCTGCAGATCTAGTGAAGATCCGCCTTGTGTGTAGAAGGCTCCGGAGACTAAGTCCAGACGGGTTCATGAATTGTGGGAACTAACTGAATGGACTGATAGACACACTTGTATGCAACGGGTCGAGAGAAATGACCACAGAAATGTAACCGCCCAAATGATTTCAAATCTCATTTGTAATAAGATTCGAAAGAAAGTGGAGTACGGTGTCGGCATGATCCAGGCTGATGTGAAGCAGTGCTGGAAAGTGGATGTCAGCTACAAGAAGGCATGGCACGGAAGGAGAAAATCCATCGAGAGTGTGTATGGCACTTGGGAATCGAACTTCGCAGAACTCCCTCAGTAAGCAAAAATTAATTACAAATATATGTCTTGTTTGTCTGTCACTATGTTTATCTATTTATTATGAAACCGTTTTGGAATGCGCAGGTATTTTGCCGCGCTTCAAAGAATGAATCCCTCCACAGTTGTAGAGTGGGAATGGCAGGGTGGGAAAATGGCACGACACCTTCGAGACAGACAATTCAAATTTGTATTCTGGGTGTTTGGTCCCGCCATTCAAACTTTCCAAATGTGCCCGCCGGTTATTAGCGTCGATGGCACACATTTGCGTGGATCGTACAAGGAAAAATTGCTTGTGGCCACGGCACAAGCTGGGAATAAGCGGCTATTGTCAATCGCGTATGCGCTTGTCGATGAAGAAAGCACAGACAGTTGGTCATTTTTCCTTAGGAATCTACGGCAATATGTAGTCTTCCATAGACGGATATGCGTTCTTTCTGATAGGGATGCGGGCCTACTCAGTGCCATTGAATCATTAGCTGATTGACAAGAACCCGCTGCGTATCACCTGATTTGCCTTCGACACCTTTGAAGCAACGTGGTGACTAGGTTCAGGAGTAAGAAAATCCAGACTTGGTGTTGGGAATTGGGTTCGTAGTTGTCGGAGCGAAAGTTTTGAGAGACAGAACAACGACTGTTGGAATTGGATTCCGAAGCACACAATTACCTTTTTCAAATTCCTTTGAACAGGTGGACCCTGTTTAAAGATAAAGGACGTAGATGGGGCACATTGACAACGAATATGTCGGAGAGTTACAACAACGTCCTAAAAGGGGTTAGGTTCTTTCCGTGCAGAGCTTTAGTAAACGCCACATTTCAGAAAACTCTAGATTTGTTTCAACAGGAACAAAACAAGTCCAGAAGATGCAGGAGTCCCATTGCTAGCGTGCACTTTAACGCATTTGTGCAATTGGAGCAGACAACCGCAACTCATAGTGTGGGAGTTAGAGACGTCGACAGCTCCATGTACGAAGTGAAAACCGGTTTACGGGCTAGTGGAAGAAGGCAAAACAAGTAAGTATATGTTTTTTTTTTTTCTTGGGTCCATTCAAATTTTTCATATTGTATATATATAAATCACTGGGGAATTATTACAGATATAAGGTTGATTACAACCGAAAACGTTGTAGTTGTCGGGAGTGGCAGACGCATAAGGAACCATGCTCTCATGCGTTAGCCGTTTGTCGTTTAGTTGGGACTGAGCCAAAACTGTTGTACAGTGAGTATTTTTGGACGGAGAAATGGATAGCTCAATTTAGTAATTGGAGTTTTGCTCCGATTGGTAATCCGAATAAATGGGCGTCGGTTGAGTGGAAATTGATACCACACTGGGAAATGATGATCTTGAAGCCTTGACCCGGTCGCGTGCAAACGAGACGATATCGCATGCAAATGGATCGTCGGGCACGCCGCAGGAGGGATAGGGGACAGTGCACTAGATGCGGTGATCCAAATCATGTTGTGGATGAGTGTCCGTCCTCACATCCTTGCACCGATAAGTCTAGACTTTGTGATCAGTGGGGGAACTAGATGATTTTGTGGATGAGACTTCATGTTGTGGATGATTTTGTTTGGATGGTTTATTTTATTTGAATTTGTTTGGATGGTTTATTTGGAATTGGTTGGATGGTATTTACGACACTTTACTTGATGTGTTAGTGTAATTTTGATTTGTTTGGTTGCTTTGAATATTTAAAACAGGTATTTTTTGGTTAAAGAATGGAAAAAAACCAGTTTTTTTTTTAAACTTACAGGTTAAAACGTATTTTAATAATATGTTTAAAAAAAATAAAAATAAAAATGTATCTAGCAAATACGTTTTATAAATAATTACACGTAAAATGTATTCTGAGAATACGTTTTACTTAAAAAAAAAAAGTTGAAGGTTCGCACTTGAGGGGAATCAAACCCGGGTGTGGGCGTTTCAAACCCTCAAGGCTGACTTCAATACCATCCTGCCGCTAGGCGATCGCATTAACTTCTGCGCAAAACATATTTTTATCCTTGAATATCGATATTTATAGTATATAGTTTATAATATAGTATATAGTTTGTAATAAGAATAAAAAACTTTTGGTGTGTTAAAAAAAGATTCTCTCAGTTGGGAGCGGTTTGGCGATTCTCTCAGTTGGGAGCGTGAATATTTTTCCAATTTCGGTGTGTTAATCCAGTGATTACCCAGTGTTCCATACATTTCTCATTGCGCTTTCGTGTAATCCTCAATTTTTGTTGTTCGGCAACCCTAATTATGGCGGAATCGAGATGTATTGGACACGACGAGGATCTATCGGAAAGGATAAAAAACTTCTCGTTATCTGAAAAGGAGAGTTTGATTACTGGCATTGAAAGGGAAGACATCAAGCTCTGTGCGGAGGAGTGTGAAAGGAGCCTATTTGGGAAGGTGATAGGTGACCGCAAAGCAAGCTGGATCGGAATCAAGAGAGCTATGAGCCAAATTTGGAGATTGCAGCAACAAATGGAAGTGAAGGAACTTGGCCACAACTTTTTCCAATTTGTGTTCCAAAGCAAAGATGATATGCGAAAGGTTGGGGATGGAATAAGCTGGAGTTTTGACAATCAACATCTAATTTTAAAAGAATGGGAGAAAGGGCTGACAAGCAATCATCCTGGCTTTCAAGAAATCACAATGTGGGTTCAGGTATGGAACCTTCCTATTAACTGCTTGAGCACGGAAGTTGGCCTTAAGATAGGGAAAACATTCAACTCAGTTCAAAATGTAGTTATAGCAAGCTCAGGAAATCACGGGGGCAGAATCATTAGATTACTGGTATCTTTGGATATAAATGAGCCTCTTCCGAGGTGCACCAATATTCAACTGGAAGACCAAATAATCAGTGTGGGATTCAGATATGAGAAACTCCACAACCTGTGCTATTACTGTGGACTCTTGGGACACTTGGACATGGGTTGCAAAAAGAGAATTGCTGCTATCAAAGCAAAAACAGTTAGAGAGGGGCAGTACGAAGATTGGTTAAAGGCTGTGGAGGGTCAAAATTGGATAGAGGTTGGACTCTCAAATTCCAGGAGTACTCCCTCAACCAGCAAAGTTCCTGACCAAACATCTCCTCCAAGGACCAATTCTACCCAGGGAGATAAAGGAAAGGAAATAGTGCAAGCCCAGGCTCAACCTTCTTATGAATCTCCTCCTGACATGGCAGCTTCAAATTCAGTTCAGGAAGAATCTACTCCTCAAACCCCCACATCAGTCAAGAATACTTCCACCACTCACCATCAGAAACAGCTGGAGATAATCCACTCAGTGACTGAAGAAGCTTCTCAGATCAAGACAATGGACATGGAACTGGTAATTCAAGCTCCCTCAATACCAATCCAAATAAAGGCTAGTCTCCTAAAACCCACAAAGATAGCAGTTAGTCACAAACAGAAGACATGGAAAAGAGCCCTGAGCAGAGAGGGGAGGCTGAAGAGGACTGATGATCAAGATTTGATGATTCAGGATAGCCATAAATTCAAGAGAACTAGAGAGGACTCTCCCTCCTCTCCTCAAATCAAAACTCAAGAGTTGATAGTCTCATCATCCAGCAAGAAACTTAAAGGAACTCAGGGACAGGTGGGGGATGTCAGCCTCGAGTGGCACCCCAACCCTCAATGCTAGCTGCGGTGTGGAATTGTAGAGGGCTGGGTGGGCCCTCTACAGTTTCCCAAAGCAGAGAGTCCATCAAGGCTCACCACCCCACTTTTTTCTTTCTTTCTGAAACCAAAAAACCAAATGGCTTTGTAAAATCTGTAGCTAGGAAGTTGGGATATGTAGATAGGTTTTCCTCTGTTGATCCTGTGGGTTTAAGTGGGGGTTTACTCTTACTTTGGGACTCAAATGTAAATATTATTAATATTATGCAAAAATCTTTTTACATTGCTGTGGAATTTGAATTAGCTTCTGGCTCATCTCAATGGGGAATCTTTGTCTATTTGAGTACCTGCAAACAGACCAGAATGCAACAATGGACTGAACTGATCAATGACAAATCTCACTGGGGTCCTAAATGGTTTGCAATAGGGGACTGGAATGACATTTGTCTAAAGGAAGACAAAACTGGAGGCATCACAAGGAGTGACAGGAGTCTCTTAGGCTTCAACTATTTTATATACAACATGGAGATGGTCGAGCTGCCTATGCAAGGTTACAGGTATACTTGGTGCAACCTAAGGGAAGCAGAAGTTCTGGTGGAGGAAAAATTAGATAGGGCATTTGCCTCAACAGATTGGGTGCTTGATTTTCCAAATGCCTTAGTGCTTAACAAAGTGAAAAGTGCATCAGACCATTCGATGCTGCTGCTCAGTAGAGGAATAGCTCAACCAAAGTCCACAGCAAGATTTCACTTTGAGAAGAAATGGATCAATATGGAGGGTCTTTCTGAAACTGTCTCCTCAGCCTGGACGCAAACCACTTCAGGAACCCCTTTTTTTAAACTCAAAGAAAAAGTGAAGAACACCAGGGCAGCTCTTTTAATCTGGAGCTCAAAGTTCAAAACCAACAACCAGCAAACCATTAAACTACTCACTAAGAAAATAGAGATGCTGAGGGAGAATCAATCTGAGGATTATTGGGAGCAATGGACTAGCACAAGGATTGATCTAAATGCAGCTCACAGACAAGAAGAGCTTCACTGGCAGCAAAAATCAAAACTGAAATGGCTAAAGGAAGGTGATGGTAATACCAAATTTTTCCATGCTTATACCCTCCAGCAAAGGAAGCTAAATGCAATATCCGGACTAATAACTCCTAATGGGACTGTGCTTTCCACTCAAGAGGACATTGAACACCACATTGCTGACTTCTATTCAGAACTATTCACTTCAGAGGGCAGTTGGGATGGTGAGTCAATCATTAATCTTATCCCACAATCAATCACTACTGACATGAATCAAAGCTTAATGAAACCAGTTTCAGAGGAGGAAGTGAAAGCTGCTCTATTCTCTCTGCCACCTGAGAAATCACCAGGTGAGGATGGCATGAATGCTCTCTTCTTCCAACACTTCTGGAATTTGGTTAAAGAGGATGTTTTTGCAGCTATCAGCAGTTTTTTCCAATCTGGGGCAATATTGAGGTATTGAAACCACACCATCCTTTCTTTAATTCCTAAAACAGCCCATCCAGAAACTCTGTCACAATTTAGGCCAATCAGCCTTTGTTGTGTAATCTACAAAGTGCTTTCTAAAGTCCTTGCTCAAAGACTCATGACTTGCCTGCAAGATTGCATCAGTCCTCACCAATCAGCCTTTGTTAAGGGAAGACAGCTCATGGACAACATTATCATTGCACATGAAGCATATCATTTCCTCAACAGACATTTCACAGGCAAGAATTTCTTTATGTCCATTAAACTTGACCTCATGAAAGCATTTGACAGACTGGAATGGCCTAGTATCCAGAGAGTAATGCTTCAAATGGGCTTTCATCCTGACTTTGTCAAGCTCATCATGGTCTATGTAACAACAACCACAATTTCCTTCAAAGTGAATGGCAAGATCAGTGGCTACATAACTCCCTCAAGAGGCATAAGGCAAGGGGATCCTCTGTCCCCTTACCTCTTCATAATTGCTGCGGAGCTTCTATCAGCCCTCATTTCCAATGCTCAATCCCAAGGATGCCTGCAAGGACTCAAGCTCTCAACAAATGGGCCAGCAATCACTCACCTTTTATTTGCAGACGACTCACTGCTATTCTGCAAAGCTGGAGTAGATCAAGCAAACCAGCTGCTAACTCTCTTGCACAATATAGGTTGTTCACTGGGCAGAGAGTCAAACTGCAAAAATCAGGGATATTCTTTAGCAGGAACACACCTCAAGGTGTGAGAGACAACATATGTGGTGTGCTGCAGGGTATCATTCCTCACAGATCAACAAGGTACCTTGGACTGCTATTGGGGATTGGAAGATCAAAGAAAGAAGTTTTTGACTTCATCCTATCATCTATCAGAAACAGAGTTCAGGGCTGGAAAAACAAATTACTATCTCCAGCTGGCAAAGAGGTTCTTATTAAATCAGTCATACAGGCTCTCCCTATCTTTTCTATGACTTGTTTTAAACTTCCAGTTGCCATTTGCAAAGAAATATCTAGACTATGTGCTGGCTTTTGGTGGAAAACAGGGGACAACTCAGAGGCTGGCCTTCACTGGAGAAAATGGGAAAGACTCACTCTACCCAAACTCAAGGGAGGTCTGGGGTTCCTTGATATCAGCCTCTTTAATGCAGCTTTAATCTGCAAGCAGCTGTGGAGAATCATCACCAACCCTGAGCTTTTGGTGAGCAAAATTCTTAAAGATAGGTACTTCCCAAATCACACCATCTTTTAAGTAGAAAGGACCCAAAAAGGGTCTTGGCTTTGGCACAGCTGGCTTTCTGTTATGCCTACTTTTGCTCAAGGTGTAAGAACAGAAATAAGGAATGGGCTCACAACCAGAGTTGATGACATAAATTGGGTGCCACAGTTGAAGAAAGCTCATCCCTCTTTGATTGAAATAACAAGGGGGCATTTGATTTGGGTGAAGGACCTGCTCCAACCCGATGGCTCTGAATGGAACAAATGGCTAATTGAGCAAGTCTTTGACTCTGAAGACAGTGCATCAATTCTCAAAATAAGCTCAATCAACCCTGCTAGACCAGACAGACAATACTGGGGCTTTGATCCCAAGGGACAGTTCACAGTGGCTAGCACTTACAATTTTCTGGTCTCTCAAAAGATTTTGCAGATGGACATACCAGAGTCAAGCTCAAGTCCCTTCCCTCCTCAATAGATTTATCAGAGATGCTGGCAGATGAAGATTCAAAGCAAACTAAAACACTTTCTATGGAAGTGTATCACAGGGACACTGCCATCTGCTGTAAACTTGAGGAAGAAAGGATTAGACATTAATGCTATCTGCTCCATTTGTGGTGATCAACCAGAGACTTCTGAACACATCTTCTTTTCATGCCCAAGAGCAAGCAGGATTTGGGATTATGCTCCAGTCAACTGGGATGGCTTACAGCATTGCTCTTCCTCTTTCAAACATTGGTGGCAACAGGTTAGCTCCATTAAGCAAAATGATGTTGTCCAAGCTAGAATCCAGCTGTCCACTTACTTGCTTTAAGGGCTTTGGAAATCAAGAAATCTTTGGGTTTTTAAAGGTTCTCTCATGCCCGAACAGATTGTGATTACTGCTGCACAAAAAGATTGGATGGATGCTTCATTAGCTGCAGGACACAATGATGTTCTTTCTCCTTGATTAGATTAGTTTCTTTTCAGTTTTGTATTAGGAGTCATTTTGATTTTGAAGGGATGTATTCTAGCTAGGCCTTATGGCAGTGGAGAGATGCATTGCTTCTTTTCTGTTTTCCTGTTTCTAGTTATTTGTTGTTGAGGTTCTAGGTGCTTTGTGTAGCATCTCTCAGTTTTATTCAGTTTGTTATCTCTTGTACTCGAACTCATTTTGGTTGTTATATATAGCTCCCCTATCGTTCTGGCCAAAAAAAAAAATAATATAGTTTGTAATATAGCATATAACATATAGTATATAACATATAACATATAACATATAGTATATAGTATATAACATATAGTATATAGTATATAACATATAGTATATATTATATAACATATAACATATAACATATAACATATAGTATATAGTATATAACATATAACATATAGTATATAGTTTATATGTTATAGTTTATAGTAATAAGTTATAGTATATAGTAATATGTTATAGTTTATAATTTATAATAATATGTTATAGTTTATAGTTTATAGTAATATATAGTTATATGTTACAATTTATATGTTATAGTTTATAGTAATATGTTATAATTTATAGTTTATAGTTTATATGTTATAGTTTATAGTTTATAGTAATATGTTATAGTTTATAGTTTATATATTATATTATATACTATATAGTATATGGTATATACTATATACTATAAACTATATAGTATATAGTATATGGTATATACTATATGTTATAAACTATATATTATATTATATACTATATACTATATGGTATATACTATATACTATATACTATATAATATATACTATAATATACTATAGTTTATGTTATGTTGTATATTACAAATTATATACTATAGTATACTATATACTATGTTATATGTTATGCTGCATATTGTAAACTATATACTATATACTATAGTATACTATATATTATATAGTATATACAGCATAACACATTATAATATATATGTATATACTATATATTAAAAATAGGCTTAATAGCAGAAAAATACACGACCTTTACTTGATTGGCCATTTAATCACAACTTTCAAACCTTGGCAGGAAAATACACAACCTTTAAATTTTTGGCAACTTGATACACGGATTTAACGTCCGTTAACGGAAAGCTGACGGGGCAAGTCATCACTTACGTGGAAATGCAGCAAAAACACTGCAAGGAGGGGGTTCGAACCTGCAACCCCTAACCTATAAAGGGTGTAGTGTGCCACTTGGTCTACCACAAGTTATGTTAAATATTTGAATTCACTTATATATATACCAACTTCATTTTCTACACATATATATACATATATATATGTACACATATATATACATATATAGATATAAATAAAAAAATATAGTAAATAATATTTACTAAATAAATATTAAATATTTGTTATATTAAATAAATATTATTTCTATATTGTTAAATATATATTTAATATTTAATAATATATTTAATATTTAATAATATATTAAATATATTTATTAAATATTTAATAATATATTAAATAAATATTAAAAATTATTTAATTAAATAAATATTATTTCTATATTATTAAATAAGTATGTTTAATATTAAATTATATATTAAATATTTAATAATATATTAAATATATTTATAAAATATTTAATAATATTATTAGTAAATATTATTTACTAAATGTTTAGTAATATATTTAATATATTTATTTAATAAATATACTAAATATATTTTAATTTAGTGAATATATTAAATATATTTATTAAATAATATAAATAATATTAAACATTTATTTCATATATTTATTTGGTAAATATTTATTTAATATATTTATTTATGTAATATATATTTAATATATTATTTTGTATATTTAATATATTTATTTAATATATTTATTTAACATTTATTTCGTATATTTAATATATATATTAAATATACATTAAATATATATTATATAAATAAATATATATATAATAAATATACATTGAATATATATTATATAAATAAATCTACATATATATATATATATTAAATATACATTGAATATATAATATATATATAAATATATTAAATAAATATTTACTAGATAAATATATTTAGTAAATATTTAATGTATATTTAATTATATATATTAAATATACATTGAATATATATTATATAAATAAATCTATATATATATATATAATAAATATACATTGAATATATATTATATAAATAAATATATTAAATAAATATTTACTAGATAAATATATTTAGTAAATATTTATATATATATTATTCAATAAATATATTTATTAAAGAATTAATAATATATTAAAAATTTAATAGTATATTAAATTTATTTATTAAATAATTAATAATATATTAAAAATTTAATAGTAAATTAAATATATTTATTAAATATGTAATAATATATTAAATATATTTACTAAATAAATATATTTACATAATATAATAAATATATTTATTTAATAAATATTAAACATATTTATCAAAGAATACAAATAATATTAAATATTTATGTAATATATATTTTTATATAATATATATTGAATATATGTCTAATAATATATTACATAAATATTAAATATTTCACGTAATATATATTACATAATATATATTTAAATACTTTATAATATATTAAAAATATATTAAATATTTAACATAATATATATTAAATAATTAATAATATATTTAATATATTAATATTTGTAATATATTTAGTAAATATTATTTACAATATATTTTATAATATAATAAATATATTTATTGAATAATATATTTTATAAATATTTACTAAATATATTTATTTAGTAAATATTTATTTAATATATTTATTTATATAATACATTTTTAATAAGTATTTAATATATATATATATATATATATATATTACATAAAATGATGTTTGTATATGAATAAGTGAAGTCAAATATTTAACATAAATTGTGTTAGACCAAGTGGCTTATAAGCACATTTTATTTGCTAGTGGTACCAGGTTCAAACCCCCTCTTTGCAATAGTTTTGCAACATTTCCACGTAGGTGATGACTTGGCTCCTGCTAAGTCAAGCTTTTTGGTAACGTGGCCGTTAAAAAAATGCCCCGTCAGCTTTCCGTCTACCCCGTCAGCTTTCCGTTGACGGACGTTAAGTCCGTGTATTAGGTTGCCAAAAATCTAAAGGTTGTGTATTTACTTGCCAAGGTTTGAAAGTCATGATTAAATGGCCAATCAAGTAAAGGTCGTGTATTTTTCCGCTATTAAGCCTTAAAAATACTATATACTGTATATTATAATATATATGTTGATGGGTCTACTTCTAGATCTGAAGTAAACCGGTGGTTGTGAGCTCAGATCTGCTTGAACCGCATTGAAACCGTTGCTAGACCGCAAGAATACCTGCAAAAACTCAACGCCAGAGGTGTTTCCGGCGTAGAGCCTCCGACGCTCAAGTCAGTATGAGAGAGATGAAGAAAGGCTGCGCAGCAGCTATGGTGGAGAGTGGGAATGAATGAGAGTTAGGGTTTGGGATACCTCGCCTCCTTTATATAGGAGTGAATACTTACTTGAAGTGCCCAAAATGCCCAAGTCGGTGGACCTAGAAGGTCCAAAATGCCCCTTTCGATTCGTCTCCCCTTAGTTGCTGAGTCATCGCAAGATTCCTTCTTATCCTCGGTAATGTGTAGAGCTTTGGATATGTTGCAAGTGTGGTGAATCGTCTTCACCCCTTTGATCCTCGAGATGTATAGAGTCGACCTCGAGGACTAGGAGGTCGACTTACGAATATACGGCTTCGGAGGCTACACCTGGTTGAACTCCCTGCGGTGGTCATCTCTTAGAGAGTCGTCATGAGGAAGTCGACTAGTGGAAGTCGACTTAGAGTATCTGGATTGTTGGGAGCTGCATTCTTGATGTCCTTCTAATATGAGGTCGACTAGCAGAAGTCGATAGTTAGAAGTCGACTTGTGAGAGTTAACTAGACCGATTTCTGCCTCTCCTCGATTGCTCTCGGTAGGGTCGACTCTAGGGAAGTCGATTGGTCATGCCGGCGGAGTCATGTCGACGTACGAGTCGTTCGAGTGGCTCGCCGGTCGAGTAAGAAGCTTCTAGACCGGGTTATCCTTATGTGGCTATATCATCTAGTCCCCCCCGAAAATTACTCTAAGCAGTCGACTGCTTAAGAGTAAATTTGGTGATGTGGTTTCGCTGTCTCCCTGCGATACTTGCTCGTCTTCGTCCTCTTTGATAACTCGTCTCGTCAATCCATCGGGGCGCCTCTCAACCTCATGATTGCTTTTTCAGATAAGTCTGACACTCTGACAGTCCCCTTTGAAATTTCAAATTTTAAATTTCAAAAACCCTAAGTGACGCGCGTCATCCCCATCGCCGACTCCTCGAATTCTACGCTTCATCTGGGTCGTTGATTCCGCTTTTGATCTAACGATCCGCCTCTATTATTCTCGAGTATAAATGCATTGCGCGTCTACCTTGGGTGGCTTTTCACGCTTCCAACTTTTCGAGCTCTGCACTGCTTCTAACTCTCCGGTGCTTTTTGTGCTATTTGCTCTCCGGCGTTTCTTTCTCCGGCAATTTCAGGCTTATTCGCAGTTCAAAACAACCACGCCATCATGTGTAAGTTCTTAATCTCCTTTACTTTTCGCGTTTTTGTTGGTTTTTTCCTTTTTCAATTTTTTCTGGGTTCTTGAAATTTTCGTGTGTTCTTCGTGTTCTTCAGGGATTTCTCATGAGTTTTGCGTTGGATCCTTTTACGCGCATATTCTATTAGGACTTAATGTTTTTCGCCAGTCGTCGGCTGCTGATGAGCAGTCGACTGTCATCTGTCGCTGAGTTGGCTATTGTCGACTTAGTGGCCTTCTTTCTTCAGTTTTCTCTTTTCGAGTCGACTAAGGTCGACTTACTAGTTTATTTAGGTCGAGATACCGATAGCGATTGCCCCTTCTTTGTCCTTTCTTCTTTTGTCGATTATTGCGAGTCACCCTGATTCGATCTTGTAGGCCCTTACTCGTGATTTTACTAACTTTGACCTTCTTCTCCTTTTTCTTTCTTTAGCTTCCGACTCGTCTCCTCTCTCTGGCTCCCTCGGTCAGCAGATCAACGATTATACTTGTCAAGCCGACGAGGGTTCTAGCTCTGACTGTGTCGAGGTAACCGGCTATAGGGTGGTTTCACTGCCTTCCCATTCTTCTCCTCCTCTCGCCACTGCCTCTTCTGCCGACTGGGAGCAGTACGACCAAGCGCTCTTGGAGGGCGGTTTAGTCGACATCGTGAAAAGCCCTCCTCGAGGAAATCTTCCTTGTCTCGATATCATTCCTCGAGGTATTCCTCTTAGGTTCTTAGATATCCCTGTTTATAGAACAAGCCCTGTATCTGTACCAATAGTTGTTCCCCTTCTCAATTCTCAAAATACTGTATCTATAGCTTGTCCCTTGGCTAGGTTAGCTGTTCTAAATCCCTTTTGTTATGCCTCTGCAGCCGAAGTCGAGGGCTTCAGAAAGTTCAGCGGGCTTCCCTCGGATTGGGAGTTAGTCGCCCCTGGTCCTAACGACGATTTCGCTCATCCTCCTCCCGGCTGTCATACATTTTTTATAGATCAAGTCGTCTTTGGTCTTCGCTTTCCAATCCAAGACGAGCTAATACTGATAAGTAACTTGTACAATATTCCCATAAATCAGTTTTCTCCCAACGCCATCCGTATTATGATAGCCTTTATAGTCGTCTCCCGAATAATACTCAAATTCTTCTCACCCGAGTTTTTCTTTTATTGTTACGGTTATCGTCTTTCCAAAGGCGCCCATTGTCTGGGTCGTCGCGCCGGCGTCACTTTCCTCGACGATCTTTCGTCGAACGTGACTGAGTGGAAATCGAAGTACGTATTTATTCGACCTGCTCCTGGCATGTATCCCTATGTTAATAAATGGATAACCTCGAAAGTTAAACAAAACAAACGGCCCAAATCTGACGAGTTCGCTACTCTGTTGGCGGAGCTCAATAAACATACGTATAGTGCTCGTCAGCTAATAAAGGACCGTGAACTGGTCAATCATGCCCGAATCGTCTTTTACGAGGACCTTCCTCGTCTTGATGACCCTCGTAAGCCGTTATTGTTCCTTTTTGTCCAGCGGTTTATGAGTTTTGGTTATTTGCATCTTGACTGCTGAGTGTTCTCCCCATGCTAACTTTTCTTCTATCGTTTTAGTTAAAGCGCTCAAACGCTTCGAGCTCAAGAAGGGCCAGTCGTCCGGCCCGCAGGCTGGTGGTTCTATTCCTCCCCCTCGACTCCCAGGTGGGTCCGGGTCGAGTCCCGGTGCTGCAGCTGCCGAGACGACAGCTGCTAAAAAATCCAGGGTCGAAAACCCTGGGGCTCCTCAAAACAAGCCGTCGGGCTCCTCCTCTCGCAAGAGAGCCCAGGACGATCGGGCTGTCATCCTTATTCCTGACGACCTAAAACGCCGCAAGGTCGACAAGGGGAAGGGAAAGGCGGTCGAGAAGAAAGCCCCCTCCCCCATCACCGTCAAGGATGTGACGGTCAAGATGCCCTCTCGGCTCTGGAATCATCCGGAGCCGTACCATGTGGCCAAGTACTTCAATTCCCTCATCCCCGAAGTCGACAAGGAGCGAGTCGAGGGGAACCTGTACGAGCGCCCCAATTACGCTGTTCAGTGTCTCGCCCGGGTATTTTTCATATCCTTCAATCGACTTTGTTTTTGCATGCTTATTTTAAACTTGGTTCATCTGATCTCATTTGTTTTCTATGTTCTTTCGCAGTTCCTGGCTGCGGCGCTCCCATGCTTCGAGGAGACGAGCAAGGCTCCTCTTGCCTCCACTAAGTCCCTCGAGGACAAATGCGAAGCTCAGCGCCAGGAAATCGAGGCGCTGAAAGAAGACCTGGAGGCCTCGAAGGCCCTGGTCGACAAGCTAAAGGCCGACAAGGCCGTTCTCCGGCACCTGAACGACAAGCTTAAGGCCGACCTCGACAAGGCTCGCGACGAGATTATGGTCGAGAGGGATAATGGCGTCGAAGAGGGACGCAGGACGTTTTTAAAGTCCCCCATTGGTGCCGTCTTCCTTGAGACCTATCGACAAGAGGTCGTCAAGTCGTTCTGTAATTCCCCCACCTTCCTCGACAAGCTCTGCCCCGCCACCCTTCAGTATTTCGAGCACACATTCGCCGCATGGAAAGCGGTGGTGTCGGGGTCCGAGTTTGAGGGGAAGCTCGACCGTGAGGTGGTCAAGGAGACGCTCCCCTACCCCGAGGGTTACGAGGGCGACGACTCTCTCCCCGACGACTATCCATGGTGGTCGGGAGTCGAGGCTTGGGCCATCCGTAAGGCTGGCTTGGGTGCGCAACTCGAGGTTCCTCCCACCCCCTTGTCCGGTCCGATCGAATTAATCGGGGCAAGTGGGGCTAGTCGGGAGGAGGAAGTCGAGGCGGGGGATGTCGAGCAGCAAGGCGCTGGGCCGCTTGTCGACGGGGATGTTGAGGCGGAGAAGACTGCCACGATTGTGGAGGAGGGAGATGATGCTGCTGAGAAGTCGGATGCCGAGTCTTAGCGGCGTCATTTATTCTGGGGCTATGCTGTTGTTTGCTTTCCTTTTACTTGCAATTTGTTTTGTTTGTCTCGTCTCGACCCATTTTCAAGGCTTGTAAGGGTCGAGACGATTTATAATGTAATGCATCCTTTTCATTAATATAAGTTTTCTCTTCTTTGCTTGTGTTAGTTGTGTTTCAAATTATTTTGCTGCTGTTTCCTGTGTATCTTCTCCCCAATCCTTTTTGCGAGCTGGTCGAAGTCGAGCAAGGATTTGAACAGCTTCGTAGCTGTGTTTCAAATTATTTTGCTGCTGTTTCCTGTGTATCTTCTCCCCAATCCTTTTTGCGAGCTGGTCGAAGTCGAGCAAGGATTTGAACAGCTTCGTAGCTGTGAAACGTTAAGTTTTTCAACTCGTCTCCTCCCAACCCTTCTTGCGAGCTGGTCGAAGTCGAGCAAGGATTTGAACAGCTTCGTAGCTGTGAAACGTTTAAGTTTTCCAACTCGTCTCCTCCCAACCCTTCTTGCGAGCTGGTCGAAGTCGAGCAACAATTTGAACAGCTTCTTAGCCATGTCGATGTTCGTTGTCTAGATGTGTATCAAAGTTGATTGTATGAGATTTGTCCTTCTGTAAACACGAAAATTACATAATTGCGTATACCGGTGTAAACCGGTGGATGTGAGTGTGAGATTTGTAAATTTGCTCGAGATTCGGTTCGAGAGCTTCAATTGTTTAATGATTGTGCTAGCTAACTTCGTAGTCGAAGGCTTCAGAGCCTGCTCGAGATTCCGCTCGAGAATCATACAACTTCGTAATTGTGTTGATCGACTTCGTAGTCGAAGGCTTCACAGCCTGCTCGAGATTCCACTCGAGAGTTTGCAACTTCGTAGTTGCGTGAATCGACTTCGTAGTCGAAGGCTTCATGGCCTGCTTGAGATTCCACTCGAGAGTTTGCAACTTCGTAGTTGCGTGAATCGACTTCGTAGTCGAAGGCTTCATAGCCTGCTCGGGGTTCCGCTCGAGAATTGTACAACTTCGTAGTTGTTCTGATCGACTTTGTAGTTGAAGGCCTCGTAGCCTGCTCGAGATTCCGCTCGAGAATTTTACAACTTCGTAGTTGTGTTGGTCGACTTCGTAGTCGAAGGCTTCGTAGCCTGCTCGAGATTCTGCTCGAGAGTTTACAACTTCGTAGTTGTGCTAAATGATTTCATAATCATTGGAGTTAGCCAGCTTTCTAGCCGTTTTGAAAAATTCAATTTTTCATGTAATCATAATAAAGTCGACGCATAAATATAAAAAACGTAATTGAAGCATAAGCTTTAAGATTCATTCCATTATTGAATTCAATTCAAACATCGCTCAGTACAAAGGGTAGTTTGAGACATTGCCTTAAGCGTAAAATCGTGGGAGTTGTCGAGTTTGGTCGTCTGGTCCTCCGTTTCATCTATTCGAATTTCCATCAACTTTCCATGGGCTCGAGGTCACTCCCTCTCGGCCTCTTTTCATTCGACATTGGTTTTTTGCCCTCCTTGATCTCAGCCCGTTGGTTAGTTTTGACCGCGATCCGATAGCATGTTCTGGACAATTCTTGGTCCCCTCGAGCCTCTCCCACTCGATCTCCAACGGGAAACTTCAATTTCATGTGATAAGTTGACACCATCGCTTGGAAGGTATTGAGCGCCGGCCTCCCGAGGATTACGTTATACGCTGACTCGACGTCGACCACGACAAATTTCACCATTTTTACCTTTCTCAAATCGCCTTCCGCCAGGACGACGGCCAGCGTTGTTTCTCCAAGGGGAGCGACTTCTGATCCGTTAAATCCAAAGAGTGATGTTTGTAGAGGCGCAAGTTCAATGTCGAGTTCCATCCTTCTGAGACATTCATAGAAAATCACGTTTACAGAACTTCCAGTGTCGACGAACACCCTTTGCACCTCGTATCCTGATATCTGTGCGGTTATCATTAGGGCATCATTGTGTGGTCTCTCGACTTCTCCAACGTCCGCAGGTCCAAAGTTCATTACTGGTCCGCATTCATCGACTTGCTGCACTTCGACCTTTGCATATCGACTTCGAGCATATGCTTTCCTTGCTCGGTTCGAGTCCCCGTCTGTTGACCCTCCAAAAATCATATTAATTACTCCCCTTTTTGGTGGGAGCTCCTCTCTCTCTGGTGATCTTTCCCTCTTGCGAGGGCTGTTGCTTCTCTCTCTCCTCTTGCTCGACCTCTCACGGTCTTTGTATATGAATTCCTTCAAGTGTCCTGCCTTTATCAACCTTTCGATTTCGTCTTTAAGGTGTCTGCAGTCATCAGTGTCGTGGCCGTAATCTTTGTGGAATCGACAGTATAAACTACCCTTGGGCCTTACTGGTCCATCTTTCCTTGTTCGTGGCCATCTCACCACATCGTCACGGATCTCTCTTTCCATGACTTCCAGTATTCTTGCATGAGGAGCCGACAGGGGTGTGTATTGAGCCGGCCTCCATCCTCTGTATCGTCCTTCACCCTTGTCAGCTCGTGGTGATCCCCCTCTTTCCCCTGTCGACTGGTTTTTCTTCTCCTTCTTATCGTCTCGACTGTCAGTTTGGGGTATTTTCACATTTTGCAGATAATCGGCTTCGGCCTCCTCGACATTCATATATTTGGCGCATCTTCCCAACACGTCATCAAAACTCCTACCAGGTCGCTTGGCCAAAGAGTTCTTACATAACCCTGGCAATAGCCCTCTCGTCAGTCCTCCCGATTTGATTTCCTCTGTCGCTGTTGGGCACTTGACACATGCCTTTGTAAACCTCGCCACATACTCTTGCAGCGACTCTCCCTTCTTTTGCTGCATACTTATCAACGAGAGATAGGATTTCTCTTGCACCCTCACACTTGCAAATTGGTTAAGAAAACTCGAGCTAAATCCATCAAAGTCCCTAATCGACCCCGCTGGAAGTTGGTGAAACCAGTCCTGAGCTGACCCTGTCAGAGTTGTCAAGAAAGCGCGACATTGCACTGGGTCGCTGTAGTGATGAAGCACGGCCATATTTTCGAAACTCCTCAAATGTCGAGACGGGTCAGTGGAGCCGTCGTACCATATGTTCAATTCTCTGAAGCCTTTGGGTAAGTCGGCTTTCAAGATCTGCAACGAGAATGGGTGCTCTTTTGTTCCCCTGCTCTTCTTTCCATCGACTCGAGCCTATAAATCGCGAACTTGGGCTAATAATTGCTCTAACGTTTCATCCCTCGCTCGCGGATTGACAGTTCGAATAGAGGACTCTTCCTCGTCCACCCTCCTATTATGTTGCACGTTCGACTGGGCTTATTGCTCGATTCGAGGCTGATATTCAACACGGGGCTGCTGCTCGACTCGAGGTTGGTTCTCGACTCGAGGCTGCTGCTCGTCCTGCGCCATTTGCTTCATCTGAGCCGTTACAGCCTCAGCGATCATCTTCTGCATCTCGCTTCTCGTCATCGTCAAGGTTTGCTCCTCGACATGGGGTTGGATTTGGTCCGGTACCTCCTGTATCTGTTTTCCCTCACGTCGAGACATCTCCGTTGGTTCCTTTTCCCGTCCTGGATTAGGGTTTTGACTTGTCCCTACCTGAGTCAACACTTGTAACTTCACGCCGGTTGGAGTGACAGGCGTTTCTCCGCCCAATATCAGTCCTGGTGGTGGTGGTCCTCCGAATGGTGGCATTCCCGTCATCTGAAATACGGGGTGTTTGGTGGTGGGAAGTGGTGGTGGCCTCTTGTCCATCCACGTCCCTCTGAATTCCTCACTCAGGTTCCTCTGCAAGCTCTTCTTCTCCGCCATTGGCAAACAGATCGGAGCTGGGTGTGAAGCTCTTCCTTCCTTTAAGAACTCCCCACAGACGGCGCCAAATGATGGGTCTACTTCTAGATCTGAAGTAAACCGGTGGTTGTGAGCTCAGATCTGCTTGAACCGCCTTGAAACCGTTGCTAGACCGCAAGAATACCTGCAAAAACTCAACGCCGGAGGTGTTTCCGGCGTAGAGCCTCCGACGCTCAAGTCAGTATGNCCTTTGTAATGCAATAATGAAGAAAAAAATAAGAAAAATATTATGTAAGCAGACTTGTATAATTACCTTCTTGTTCTGTCCAATTACTTACGATAATAGCAAGCGTCTCCCAAAATGCAATGACATATGATTAAAAGTATTAAAAATAAACAAGTTTACAGTAAACAATATTTATTTTAAAACTCTCAAAATGAAGAACTCCAACAATGCAAAATGAACGTTATGAACTTCACAAAATGCATATAGCGCTCTAAAAAGTTTAAGTTATATGCAATAACACTCATGTGACCTAATTATAAGGGTCCGTTTGGTTGGCCAGATTGGGCTTGATATCATGCCTATTATTATTATTTCATGCCTATAAACATGTTTGGTTTGATCCGTCCAAGCCCGTTAAAATGAAAGGGCCCGGCTAATTAATAACAACTTTGAGTATTGTGTATCCCATATGAGGTGGGATGTGTTATCTCACTCAATTTTTTATTTAAATTTACCAAGATAACCTCAACTCATATTTCTCGTTTTTTCGTGATTTTCGTGAATTTGCGCCGCACAGCAAGACAACCCCTTTCACTCTTTTTCTTCTCCATCATCAACATCTTCTTCTTCTTTTTTTTTTTCAAATTTTGTAAAGCAACAGAATTAAGATCCCTTCCCCTTTTCTTCTTCATCATCATAATAAACAACAACAACAACAACAATATAGCCTTTAGTCCCAAGCAAGTCGGGGTAGGCTAGAGATGAAACCCAAGAGAAACCCAAAAAGACTCGAACCGAAAGGAAGAGATAGGAAAGAGAGAGAGAGAGAGAGAGAGAAAGGAGCAAAAGTCACGGTTCTGGCACGTTGATAGCGAGCCTCCAAGCGCTCCTATGCACCGCTAAATCCTTGGAGATATTCCAATCTTTAAGATCTCTCTTAACCGACTCTTCCCAAGTGAGTTTAGGCCGACCTCTACCTCTCTTAACATCCTCGACCCGCTGTAGAACTCCCCTACGCACCGGTGCATCAAGAGGCCTCCGTTGGACATGTCCGAACCACCTCAGCCGATGTTGAACCAATTTCTCCTCAATTGGAGCCACCCCGACCCTATCTCGAATATCCTCATTATGGATTCTATCCCTTCTTGTGTTCCCGCAGAACCAACGCAACATACGCATCTCTGCTACACTTAGACTTCATTTTGTCAAGCCCCAAGCTTGTGGTCCAAGGGGTAAATTCTAGAACAGCCCTAACCCTTTTTCTTTCTTTTTTTTTCTCTTAATTTTAGATCGGCCAATTTTCTCGGCCCGTCGATCTCGAAGACATCAGAGTCAGTGGGCAATTTTCTGGTTGCAGTTTTCTCCCGCTTGTGCGCGTTCAGACGCTGAGCGTTTTGCTTGAAGAGATCGTATTGCCTGGATTCGCCATTTTCTTTTCACGAGCTGCAAATTTTCAATATGTAGACTCATTTGGAAAATTTAATTTGAAATGAAGGGTATAAAAGTATTTTCAACCTAAAGGACATAATTTTCAACATTAAACCAAATAAGTTAATGGGCTTACTAAATTGATTGATATCCTTTGAAATAATCAAAAAGATTATATCAAGCCCAATCCATTATTACAACCAAACTCTCTATCTATATATGGACATATATAGATGTTAAGTTTAAGTATTTTTAGACATTTTGTCTTTACAAAATAGTTTAGAATAATTTAGGTGACTTCACATTTTCGAAAACAATATAGAATATTTTAAATATTTTTACATATGTTATATCATATTTTAAGCGATTTTAATATTTCAAACTTGCATGTTTTATTTTCTTTTATACAAGATAATTTTATATTATTTACAACAAACTGATATACATAAATTATATCACATGTTAACTCAAAATCCTTAAAATTTTATTATATTGTTTACCAACATATTTTATTTATAATTATAATTTAATATTATTTATCCGTGCATCGCACGGGCTATGCACTAATTATGTATAATGAGTAGACATGACCAAAATCCGGGCCGGGTCACGGTTCGGCCCGGCGGGTCACCGGGCTCGAAAACATTGACCCTGAACCGACATGGACCTATACTCGTGTCGGGTCCGTTATTTTAAAAAAAAAAAAATAGAAAAAAAAATAGAAATAGAGGGTCATCGACCCGGCCAGGCCTGGGCCCGCCGGGCCAGGTCATGAAATGGATGACCCTTAAATGGCCCGTCTGAAATCCGGTCCGGTCCCGAACCCGTGGTCAATGGGTTTGACCAGGCCGGGTCGGCGGGCCGGTTGACCCGTGACCATGTCTAATAATGAGTGATAGTGTTGGTCTTTAGTGCAAATTTAATGCTAAAAAATTTTCCATTGAATAACTTGTGTGAAATAATCATAAGTTTATAACTACAAATCCTTAAAATCCCCTCTAATGTACGATGTAGATGAACCATAATACTATAAACTTGATCAAATTTTAAATTTATCTATACACATATATACATATATGAAAATGAGAGTTGATGATGTAAATATAAAATTTTCTTCTAACATTTGTTATTTTTTCTTCATTCAAGTTGTATTTATATATCTTATGATATATTAGCTTAAATGTAATTTTATTTAATTCATAATTTATCATAAAATTTATTGATCAAACACGTGTTAAGTTGAAATATTAGTTCACATAAATTTTTGTATGAAAAAGAATAACCATTAGTTGGATTGACTTGTCATATTTTTTTTAATAAATATATAAACATATGCAATAAAATATGATACTTTTGTTTACATTGATTTTAAGAGTATGACAATTCACATGGAGTGTATGTATGCATACTTTGAAAGATATGAATATTTAGTCGTTAAGTCAGGCTTACAACAATTTTACTAATATGATTAATTTTTTCATTGTACTTTATTTTATTATAAATATAAAAAATATTAAGAACATTAACACATGTTAAAGTATCTATAATAATTTTTTACACTCAATTTGACATTATTACACAATTTTTATTGGTTTCACACAGAAAACACACCTTTTGGTTAAAAAACTATTTATATTTATATAATAATTAAGTTCTTTATTTTATACAATTGGTCTATTATGTAATATTGGTTTCTTATAATTATTTTAATTATAAAATTACATCATGACTATTGTATTGATCATTTTTTTGATAAATAAATAAGTAGAAATTCTAAATAATAATAATTTTTTACTAAATTTTTGAAGTTTTAGAAATTATATATATATTTTTGAATAATAAAAAAATCTTTAAAACATATGNAAGAATAAAGTATTTGTTAAACACAAAAAAAAATCTTTAATACATAGATTTGAAGCAAAACGATAATTCACTTTTCTAAAAATAACAAATGAATAAAAAATTAACTACGCAATAACTATCAAATAATATAATGTATTTTTTATTTATTTTATTTAGTAATCAATTAAGACTGTAAAAGAAAATGTGAATAGTCAATCCCGACCTTCGTTCAAAATACTTGACTAAACTAAAATAATTGTTATGGTCTCAATTCCTAAAAAATGTAGATATATTTTTATTTCTAATTATTTGTTATTTTATACTATTTTCAAACCATATATACATATAATTACTCTTAAAGTATGAGTAATTTTTTTACCTATATTTAATAGATTTCTGTAAGAATATTAATTAATACATATTGATGACATTAAATACTATGTTTATTATGATATATTTTGGCAATTCAAAA
The DNA here is from genome assembly GCA_008636005.1 of Striga asiatica. Classification (NCBI taxonomy): domain Eukaryota; kingdom Viridiplantae; phylum Streptophyta; class Magnoliopsida; order Lamiales; family Orobanchaceae; genus Striga; species Striga asiatica. Next base: position 455,551 of record BKCP01005084.1, read on the forward strand.
TGTTCATAAACTAACTCTTATAAATTAAAAATGATGTCAATAAAATTAAATATATAAATGAAAGTTTATGTTATTCAAAGAGTGCAACATATGATTCTCTAATATATTTGGTACTTAAATTGCTTACGTCTTGCACAATCGACAAAATATGTCACATAAAATTTCTAAGTGAATCCTATATTAGTTGCATATCCTATATAGATTATCGATACAATAAGTAAATGGAAGACTTAATAAAAAAAAAAATTAAAATCATATTTAGATTGAATGATAAATTAATTATAAAGTTAAAATGTGGGAAATGTAGATTTTTATGATTAAAAATTGAGGTCAAATATTTCAAAAGTTGGTTAGAACTAAAAACAGATGTTGACAATGAGTCTGTCACACTAGCGATGACTGAGTCCATCACGCCGTGCGATGATTCAATTGCAATGGCTATTGCAGCCCCGCGACAATGGAGTCCATCGTGCTAGCGACAAATAATAGTTGGGTTAAAGTTCTGTCCAAAGGGGAAACTAGTTGCGGTCGTGACGACCTCGCAACCTCGACGCACCACCTAGTGCTAAAAGCTTGCCAACTCACTTTTGGCACCTTTTTTCTGCCTGGGCACATCCTGAAAAGTGTTTTTAGATACATAAAGGTTCTGGATGTTCCTATACATCTATAAATAGCCCATGAATGTCATATCAATCATGCGCTTGAATTTTAAGATCTCTAATTGCATTATTTTCACAAGGTTCATACTTCATCTTGTGTTCGTTTTATTTTCAGAGTTGCAAAGTAGTAATAATAGTGTTCACTCAAGGCTAGTGTATTTTGTATTACTCCTATACAAAACACAAGAATAGTATGTCGGAGGCGTTAGCCGTAAACCGTTAGTAATTTACGAGGCTAATTCTTTTTAAGGAGAACGTATTCAAACGTGCCTCAGTTTTGTTTCTTTTGATAGGCTTTCCTTACCTTTTTTATAAGCCTTTTTTTGGATATTTGCAAACGTGTTATTGTTCGTTGAGGACATGTGTATTTGTAACACCGCTTTACACAAGTCGTAAGAAGTTGTAGTTTAGAAGACCTTTGGTATTACCATATGTATTTATTTAGGGCAAATTTAATTTCTACGTACCCAGACTTTGTTTTGCTTTCGTGTTTTCTTCATTATATTTCTTTACTAAGCCATTTTTTATTTTCGCATACTAACCAATAACAATTAAACAATTTTTTTAATATATATACACACACACACACACACATATAAGGAGCCGACTACCGGGGGAATGATTCCCTCATTTCAATGTAAGTCATTAGATGTTTTAGTTTGATATGGATTCTGAGATGTAGTCATGGAATTCTGAGGTAGCACTTTTTTATTGAAATTTTATTCAGAAGAATGGTTTCATTACGGGACTTTAGCATTTTTCTATAAATAAAAGTTCTATCTTTTATGAGCCAAAGTATACAAACGGAAAAACAAATTTGATTTGCTTCTATATATATATGAATTGTAGTAGTACATTAGTACATCTGCTAATTGAGATTTACATTCATTTGGGTACATTGCTAACTCCTGATGCAAATCCTGAACTTGAGACCTCATAGTTGCATATTGGGCAAACCTGCAAAGACGGTATTAGAGATATATATATATAATAACAATATCCAAAGAAGTGCAAAAATTACAATGAGAGTACGAACATTTTTAAAAAGAGTTTGCCGACCTTATGGTTAGGCCAATCTAATACAAGACCAACTGAATTACGGGATTTATGAAGGAGGAATGTAAGGTCAATGTTATTATTAATGATAATACCTTTTTAATTTGAAGCCATTTGACTATACAATCCTTGTGGTACAGATGCTCACACTGTAGGCCAGCTAGTTCTTCCTCTTGTTCATACTCCACTTGGCATATCACACACCTATATATAATGTTCAACTTGAAGTGAGCTATATACTGAAATCTTATGTACACCAGACATGTAGTAAAGCAGAGCCTAGAGCAATTTGTTCATAACTCATCAATTAAATAAAATAGAAAAAAAAGGAAAATTAGTAAATGCTAATTGATGACCTGTCAATAATCAAATTGGAGGTAGACTGACATGTAAGTGGATGCAAATGTTTAGTGATTTCAGCTTTTGGTAATCCTGTGTTCTCCACTCCAACCATCTCCCCAAGAGCAAGCAGCTCCTTTTACCAATAATAAATATGCATAACATCAATAATTTATGATTCTCCTAAATGTCATGATTATTATGATATATATGCAGATTTTTTTTTTTCCTGAAAAGACTAAAAAAGATATGAATCGATTTAGAACCTCGTACGATAATTCGTCTGGATCAACTTCATCTTCTTCCATATCCTGATAAAATTGCAATCTTTAATGAACTTCTCCTTTTTGAAAAACAATTGTGTTAAATACCTATTGTTTAGTGCTTTTTTTTTTCTTTTTTTTTTTGGTGTAATATATAGAAAAGAGACCTGATAAAAGTCGAAATCATCATACTCGGTATCCTCCGATAACTCTACTCCAACTGCCATGGCATAAGTATTAGGAACATGGGATCAAAATCAAGGGAAATCAATATTTAAAACACATAAATTATTTAGACCGCACATTGTACTCCACCATAAAAGAATTCTTCATCACTAAACTCCAACTCTTCATCAGATTCATCAGAAGTGGTGGTGCCAGCAGCCTCATCACTTTCACTTTCAATAGTTTCGAGCACGGGGGAAGTTCTCTCCTAAGCATATATAGTAAAAAATTAACACATATTACAATTACAATATTTTTCCAAATAAGGGAAATTAATAAATGTAAGAGATATACCTCTTCGAGTTGGTCCAACATTGTTGTCCTCGTCCGTTTTCTCAGTTCCTCGTCCATTTGTAATTTTCTTCTATATCCCAATATGAGTTTCTCACAAGAAAATTCACATTTAAAAACGATATAATGTTTGTATGTGTAGTTATAGGAAGATTGACATAGAGTGTATGTATGTATGTGGGTATGATGAGTGCATGCACGTACGCAAACTTTTCTGACAGGGAAAAGCGATCCTTAGGTCATTTCTTGAGCTTCTTGTTTTCCAGATTCCACGCCGCATTCTATTCTATTTCTGGGTTCCTTGCCTATTTTTGTCTTCATGCCCCTTTTGCCTTTTTCCTTCGACACGGTCGATCGACTTTTTTCTTGCCCACAAATGTAAGATTTCTGTATGTTAAAAATAGAGTCGTCAAAAAGGCCCGTAGCGGTCCTAAACGGGCCAGCCCACGCAGCCCGTCCAAATAAAAAAATAATATATATTATATAATCTATACTTATATAATAAGAATTAACATTTATCCAAAATAGTAGGTCAAACTATGGTCAATGTCGGATTTGCATTAAATATTTTTCAAAATCGGTAAGTTTTTGTCCTTTTCACACTTCTCATTAATTATGTCATTTTCACACTTCTCATTAATTATGTCCTTTTTCATACTTCTCATTAATTATGTCATTTTCACACATCTAATTAATTCATTAATTACGATATAATTATCATAAATCATTCCATCTGAGCTTTTATCGTTAAAATGTATAGCGATTTGTTATGACCTTATCCCATTGATATTTCCATGAAGCGTCCTTATCGCGTTTTATTTTTTGGTAACCACTCTATATCAATAACCGAATATTTGATTAAAGATAGCACACGTCTTTATTTCAAGGCGCGGATATTCTTTGACTTTAATTAATCTAAACTGATTGCCTTGACTTTTCAATTTTTAAAAACTCTTTTTAAATATTTCGACTTAAGATTCGGATTTCATTATACAAATCATCGAATTGTTTGAATGAAAATGAATGAAAAGAACACCAAAAACAGGTAGCCTTATTCATATAATCAATCCTAAAATATTAGTTTGTTCACCAAAAAGAGACAAATACTAGAAATCTTAAAATATTAGTTTGTTCACCAATCCTAAAATATTAGTTTGTTCACCAAAAATATTAGTTTGATTTTTAGGATTTGTCTCTTTTGAAAATATTAGTTTGTGATAATGAGGAGTTACCAAATAATCAAACGCATAATGTGGTGTACAAGAAGATTTTTAATAATATATTATTGTTACCGAACGTTTTATGATTCAACAATGTTCCTATGTATTTTAATGATTTCAATTTCGATCCTAATGCACGTGAGGTTATATTATTCTTCCAAATTTTACATCCCGTGCATCGCACGGGTTACGTACTAGTATATATTATGATATAAATATATTATAATATATACATATTTAGAGATAGGATCCAAGGAGAATATGGGATAATGAAAGAAATGAGAATAAAAGTGGATCAATGGATCCATTAAGTAAATAATCAGGATCAAGTCAAACTTTTATAATTTCAGTCAAACATATGATGGCATTATGGTAAATATTTAGAAATTTAGAGGTCAAATATGTGCATTCTACCGCAAATTAAGGGTATAATGGTCATCACACAACAATAACAAATCTAGTGAACCCCACACTAACCTCTCTCACACTCTAAAACACACACAAAAAAATATCACCACACACGCACACAATCCTCTCACACACACACACACGAGATAGGAACCGACCACCATGTCCCCCGCCGGTGACCGACGACCGCCGCCACCTCCATCAACAGTCCTCCTCTTCCTACCGCCGGCGACCGCCCGCCAACATTCGTGCCGATTACATCAATATCATCGCCACAGTTCATCGCCGCCTCCATTACCCAACCAAGTCCGCCACAGCCACCACAGATCCGCCGGCGGTTAACCACAAAACTCGCATTGCCGACCTTAGCCGTCTCCTACCACTCTCCTCCGCCGTCACTGTACGTGTCAAGGTACGACCACCACATCTCTGCCGACCTCAAGCACCGATCACAGATCTGGCGGGTGGTTCATCGTCGAGATCCCGACAAACATCTGAAGGTTAAAGAACCTCACGGCCGTTAAATACGACAGTAATATGAGGTTCGAGGGCAAATTCTGGTCGCGGAGCCGGCGGGCAACGATCCACTCTTTCAGCGAACCGACCAAAACTATTAATTGAGGGAGTTTGTGATGTCGCCGGCAGATATGGCGTCAGACTCAGGTCGGACGAGGTGATGATGAGCACACGCACAGTGGTCCGGCGGGGCTGGTGGATTAATTTGAAAAGAGGCCTAGAGATATTGTGTTTGGGTCTGAATTGGGGATGAGACTGAATTTTGTAAATTAGATAAGGTGCAAGGACTTATATGCAATTTTCAAGAATTTTAAACATATTACACTTTAATAAATGTGTTAGATACATAATTTATAAAAAACAATAAATACACAATCTATATCTATATCTATATATATATATATAAAGAAGTTGTTGGAAAAATACATTAATAGAAAGTTTGATCAAATAAATATAATGTTTGACTTACTATTAATGGAAAATTCAAAAAGACACATGTGAATCTTTAGTAACAAAATCTAAATACTATTTTTTTGGTAACAAATTTGGAGATTCTTATGGCAAAATTTGAATCCCATATTTTTCGTATCTTATTTTATTTTTTTACCAAAATTTAAATCATATTATTTTTGGTAACAAATTTGGAGATTCTTATGCAAACCGTGCAAATTGGATACAAATTTAGGAAGGAAATAGTTGTATAATTCTTAACCAATTCTTCCAATCTTATTGAATAATTTTTTCTTTCAAAAGAATTGTGTAAATTGGATAAAGCCACGTGCAATTTTTATTTTAAAATAAAACTGATATTTGGACGGAATGTACATTCAAAATCGTGTCCACATTTTTTGGTAACAAAAGTTGTTCATCATTGATATTTAAAGTCACCTTATCCAATTATTTAGGAAAAATTATGTGCAACTTTTCAAAATTTAAATACATCGATTTTTTTGGATTCTTATGTTTTTTCTTAACCATATTTTACCGAGATTTCGGTAAGTTCATATTATTTTTATTTATTTTTTGGTTAAGTTCATATCATTTTCTTTAGAAAAGAGACAGTTTCATAAACATTAACAATTTATTTTAATTTTTTATTAGAATTATTTTCAATTCAATTTGTTTGGTACAAAAATTGGTGCAATGTTAGAAAAATTGGTTGCATTTTTAGAAAAAAATGATGATTTTTTTTTATTTGGTTTAAAAAAAAAATCGGATCAATTTGTTTGATAAAAAAATCGGTTTATTGGTAGGAAAATTGGTTTCATTTCCGGAACTAAGTAATGATTTTTTTCAATTTTTCTTAATTGAAATTTAGAATTAGATTTAAAATAAATAATAAGTGAAAATCCTTAAAAAAATTTACTCTTTTTTGTACTTTAATTTTGTTCAATACATAAGATCTTTTAATTTTTTTTAAAATTTGTTGACTAATAACTAATAATATGCAATTTTGGAAAAATTCGAACACCTATGTAGTACTTTACGTGCCAAAGAATCAAATCAATAATGTTGTACATAAGGAAGTGTTTAATAACATATAAATTTTATTTTCATGAAATTTTTAATGGCAAGAGACAATTTAAATACAAAAATATTTTTTAAAGAATATATATATAATAAATGCTCCCGTGCATCGCACGGGCACCATACTAGTAACAATAAAAAAGTGCACATCAGTGTCAATGTTTATGCATAATAAAAGTTCAAAAATTTCACAATAACAATAAATAAATGCACAACAGTGCCAATGTCATTTGTCGGTTCGGTCGAACCGACTGACCAATTCAAAATTTTGAAAAAATTAACAATTAATTCAATGTGTATTACATGGGTTTCAAAAAATACATTATCAAATAAAATGTATTAAACGTGTATTCGGTTACTGTCGATATTTTGAAAAATTCAGTCAATATATACACAACATTGTCAATCGGTTGGCGTCGTTATTCTGATATCTTTATATACATATTTGATAGTTATATTACTTTGTTTTGCATAAATAACCGAACTTAAAAAAAAAAAAAAAAAAAACAGGTGATCGAAACATAAATATTTAGTCTACTTGTTGTTGTGCCCAGCAATCATTAATGTGCAATTTGTCTAACCATAAAGTGCATAATTTCAGCCGCTATTGTGCAGTCTGGACCGGTCGAACATTTACTTAAAACCAACAAAAAAGTTGAACTGAATTAATTGGCGTATTTCGGTTATTTACCGAATTAACCAAATTAGTTGAAATGAAATATTATTAATATCATAAAAAATATATTTACTATGAATGTATGGAAAAATATATAAATTTGTATTCGGTTGGTGTCGTTACTCTGAAAAATTCGGTCAATATAAGGTGGGCGTCGATATATTTAATATTTTTATATGTTTATATATTAATTTTAATTTTTTTTGGATAAAAATAACTGAAGCTTTAAAAAGTAAAAAACAGACAATTAGACTGAAATATAAAAATTTGAACAAAACGTTTAGTTCGATCGATGTTATGCGGTATGATAGTCATCAATGTGCAACGCATATAATTATATTGTGCACGGTTTCAGTCAGTATTGCGCAGTCTGAATTGGTAGAACTTTCTGTCTCAAACTAAATCAAACAAATGAACCGAATTCATTAGTTTATTCGATCGGTTAACCTAACTAATTAAAATAACTTAAACAAAATATTATTTTATCCTGTAAAATTATATTTTTGGCATTGACATTAGAAAAAATATATATTAAACATGCATTCAGTTGGCATCAATAGTTTAAAAAAATTGGTTAATATATACACAATATTATTATCGGTTAGCGTCGATATTTTTGATATTTTATATGTTTATTTAATACATTATATTATTATTTTTCAGTAAAAATAACTAATTTTTTAAAAATAAAGAAAAAAACAAATAAACAAATTGAAATATAATTATTCGAACCGAGATATTTTGTCTATTCGGTTTTGTGCAGTCTGTAGGTCAATAATGTGCAATTCATCTAACCATATTGTGCACAGTTTCGGTCAATAATGTGCAATCCGAATGAGTCGAACTTTTATCTCAAACCAGATTAAAATTGTACCGGAATAATTAGTTTATTTATATAATAAATAAAAATTTAATTATAAAAAAAAATTCTGTCGGCCGGCCGGTAGAACCGGCCGTGCACGGTGTGCCCAATCGGGAAAAGAGGCCGTGCACAGTGCGCCCAACCAGCAAAAACCGGCCGGCACGATTATGGCCGGCCGGAGAATTTTTTTTTTTTTTTTTAAAAAGAAAATTGTTAAGAGTAAAATTTCTTTTGGGGCGATAAGCAGTAAATGGGGCGGTATTGAATAATAATTTTTTTGGAAAGCAAGCAGACCGTGCAGATGTGGACATCCACAAACATTCCGGTAANAATAATATAAAAAGTATAGTAGTCTACAAAAATGAGTCAAGTCTAACAATATGTTAGGACTTGGAAAATGACAATACATTAGGACTTAGGAGGAGATTGAAAAGATATTTTTTGGTTTTGGCTATGGGATGGACGAAAAAGAATTTTAGTTGTTTTGAAAAGTGTAATTGACCAGTCCAAAAAAAAAAGAAAGTGTAATTGATGTAAGATAAAAGTGTAATTGGAATATTATATTATAACAAAAAAAAGTGTAACTGGAATATTTATTATCATTAATATTATATATGATATCAATTTCTAATGTTATTAAAACCTATATCTATATCTATATCTATATAATAGGAATAACTATTTACTAAAAATAGTAGTAAAAAAATTTGGGAGCATTTAATGCATATATTTTTTTAGAAACTTTTTAAATATATGCATTAATTGCTTCCATATATATGTTTTCAAATGAAATCAAAGCATACATGATAAAAAAATATTATTTTTTTAAATAATTTTATTAGTATCTGCAATAATTTCATTGATATCCATTATAATAAATTATTAAATTAATTTTTCGTGATTCAAGTTGATAATATTTTGGCCAAGATAAATATTACAACATATTTTAAGTACTAATCATAATATTATTTTTTTCATAAATATTCAATTTTTATCCAAAAATATTTATAAAAAATTGTACCAGGTTAGGTAGAATTTTTTCTTCCTAATAATCAAGCGAAATTAAGTTGGTGAATTAATCTTTGCCAATATAATTTTTTATTAAGCTTTATTTCATTATATATAAAAAATAAATTATTTTCTAATTAATATAATTTACCATTTAAGAGATAATGACTAGATACATTAAATAGTTTTATACACTTCAATGACCAGATACATTTAAGAAATAATGATCAGATACCTTTAAGAGATAATGACCAAAACTAAATTCTAAAAAAATATGTGTGTATATTTTGTAAAATATTTATACACTTAATTTTAGATTTATTTACATATTTTAAATTGATTACATAAACAAATAATATTGGCGTTCATTAAATATTTTTCATTACATAAAATAAAAAATAAAAAGAAGATGCACAACTTCTATAACTTTTATAAATAATGAAATTATATTACAACAAAGTTTATAATAAAATAATAATTAAGTATTATATGGTGAACAAGTAAAACTGTTATTTTCTCTTATATCAAGGAATAAATATATATATATTTTTTTTTCCCAGAACGATAGATGTACTATAAAAAGCACAAAAGTGCAAAGAGAACAAATTACAAGACCCCAACAGGGTAATCCCTAAGACCCCAACAGGGTAATGAGACAGGGGCCAACGGCCCAAACCAAAACCACGCCTAATAAAAGAATAGGAATAGAAAACTGAGAGGACACGCACATAGCGGCCTAGAGAACTCCACAACCGAAAATAAAGGAAAATAAATTACAGAACCACTGCACAATGCCTAGCCTGTATTCATTTCCAAACAAAGACAAACAAACACACTGAACAAAAACTACAACAACCCGAAAAAAAATACACAGAACGAACACACTGAAGAAAATAAAACGACCCTCCCCCGGAGAAACAACTAAGCCGAAAAAGCAGCTACAACTGACCAAATGATAGGCCCCTAGCAAAGCCCCAACCCCCGAAACTGCCGAAGGCCTAACAAGAGGTAGGGCCCCGCCCCCGAACCCAACCAAAGGACAGCACCCACTGACCGAGGAGAACAGGCGCAGCCACCCGAACTAGGGTAACACCACTAGCCCAGGTCGAGAAAACCGGATCCCACGCAACCCAAACCGAGCTGCACCAGGATAGATGCTACCTGCCCGAACTCCAACTCCGGCAACCACCACATGAGACACACAACAGCCACCAGAGCCCCACCCAACCACCACCATTGCCGACCCGCCTCCACAGCCGCAGACTCTCAATCGCCCTCCCGCCACTTCAGCCAGCTACCCAGCAGGAAGCCGAGCCCCGGCTAAGCGGCCCAAACCCACACCACCACTCAGAACCACCAACCCTACACCCAAACGGGCCGAAACAAGCTCTGACAGACGACCCCGTCGGAGAAATCACAGAGCCCCAAATCGAACCCTAACCCCCAAACTCACCGATAATCAAATCCACCAAACAGAACCAAATCAAGATAGAAAACTAACCAATAGACTCCCAATCGCAACGAGCAGCATCAAAGACACCGGATTACAATCGGGAACCGCCGCAGTTCTCCAACCCACCACCAGATGAGAGAGACGAAAGAAAATGCTATGGCTGCAAAACCGAGGAAAAACAACGGCAAGGGGGGAATGGGCGGCCAGCGACGGCCGCAGAAACGGCGTCGCCATCGCCGGAAGAGGTCAATTCGGTCGAAAGGAGTGGAGCAGCGGGAGGTAAAAGCCGAAGAAAAAATCGCCGAGAGAAGGGTTAGCGTTGGATGTTGGATGGATATGACATAGGAATAAATATATATATATATATATATTAAAATTAAATTTATATTAGTATAAATTTGTTTGTGAGATAATATATTAGTTATAACTCTATTGTTTTCTAGACTTAACACTGATTAAAAGAGGTGGAAAATAGATGATAACTCTATTGCTTTTTAGACTTAAACGGACAGAGCCTAACTTATTTAACTAGTATTCGACCCTGTGCATTTGCACAGTGTAAATAGAATATTATAAGTTATATTTATGCTAGTATTAAAATTATAAGTTACACAAAATGATATTATATTTTAAACATAGAGTATTATAAGTTATATTTATGCATATAATAATAAAAAATATAAATAAAATAATGATATTATGTTTTAAAATTTGATCATTGGTTAAAATAAATAGTACATAACTATTTGATTGCATATGACCCACTATATTAATTACATAAAATATAATACATAATGTAATTTTGAGACATTGCCAATTTATTAGCTTAAAAATATTAAATTTATTATAACATTTGATTATGCGATCTTAAGGAATTTTAATATAACATTAAAATAAATCAACTTATGTAAAAATACAATCGCTAAATAAGATAAAAAAAAATATAATATTAATTTTAGAATAAATAACTTTAGCAAAAAGATTACAATATTTTTTTATGTTTATGTAATTTTCATATATGATTTAGTGTAAACTATAGTTATTAGTTTTAATAACAACTATTATATGATATAATAAAATAATATAATTATTACTCCATTAATATAAAATGTAACAGTTTTGTTTTAATTAACCATAAAAAGTGCAATAAAATATTTTAGCATTAATTAGGTATGATGGATTAATAATAATAATAATAGAAGATTGTGACATAAAAAGAAGGTAAACAATAATTAATATTGTTAAATTTATTGTTGGTAATTAAATATAGAGAGAGATATAAACGATAAAGTTTGTAACGATTTTTGGAGAGAAATTGAAATGATTTTTATTAAATATTTAATTAAATGCTATTAGCCAGCAATTATATATATATAGGGTCACGCTCCGGTGAGAATGGTTGACTACGAAAGAAATAAGAATATCTGCCATTCGTAGGATCTGATGCATCCGACGACATCTAGCAGGTGACACAATATAACAATTAAGGGCAAAAGAGTAACTTGCAACATGGACATCATGCTGAAAATAAGAATGAACACACCGATTACCCCCAAATTCTCGATTGAAAAAAAAAAAAACTCAATCAGGAACGATGACTCCACGCCTGGTCTAAAACATGTTTCGCGGCACGAGATCCATCATTTAAGCGATCGAAAAGAGAAATTAGGGCTTGAACGAGGTACGTTTTTTATTGCAAATTAGGGCTTCAACGAGGTGAATAATAGCTCAGCATACACAAATATATTGTGATATTCAGATGAGATTATGGTATTTTTTTTTGCCTTAATGTAATTACGATGGACTCGAAATTGTCCGATTGATCAAGCAATTAATTAATAAGCACTCGAAATTGTCTGAATAAGAAATTAATGCAGATGTGGATGATGGAGGTTAATGTTATTATTATTACTATGATTTTTTTATACATATATATATATATATATGTATATAAATCTTCAGGTTCATTGAAACATCTTGCATTCCCTTGCCTTCATCAGCGATGGATTTGAATGTTACTCAAACAGGTAGTTCATGTTCTAATGTATACCGATATTTAATTACACTTTAATCTGGACGATGGTTGTTATTATGTTTTGTGCAAGTATTTTTTAGTAATTTTGCAAACCTCCAAACATAATTGTGTATTCAGTATAATGTGAAGCACAAAAGCTGATTAGTGAGTATGAACGCAGTTGTGTCATTATATGACACTAATGTGGTACCTATATAATGTTCATACGTCATGATACTTGTGTTCATTATGATGTGCATAATTATGCACTCTCCTGATATTCTCTCGTACTTCCGTAGGAACACAACCGTATGCGGGTCGTCAACACCTCTCGATCACACCTGGAGGTACCAAATACTGGATACCGGACTGTGACAAGTCACTTAAGCCGCGTAAGGGACAAAAATTTCAATCCATAGATGCTGTAATTGACTTCTACAAAGAGTATGCTTGCGTTGTTCGTTTTGACGTACGACACAGCACGTTGATTAAGGCGAAGGATAAGACCACCATTTGGAGGTACTTAGTATGCTCACGAGAGGGTTATAAGCACCATTCACAACCGAATCATTCAATCCAAACTGAAGGAAGTGTAATAAGACGTAGAGTGTCCAACCGAGTGGGATGCATTTCTAGGATAGCGCTGCGCGTGGACGGGACCAGTGGGTGTTGAGGAGAGGCATAACCATTCGATGGTCTCTGATGAATGTAGACAACACCTCAGACTCAGCCAAACAATGAATGCAGGGCACCAGGCGTTCGTCTTGAACTGTATAAAGGCCAATATTGGCCCTATCAAGTCGTACAAGTTGTACAAAGCGGTGGTGGGCGGATGCTCAAACATAGGTGCCACTAGCGTTGACTTCAAAAACTTCAAACGCGAGCTCCTTTCATACATTTCTGGAGCGGATGCACAGTTAGTTATCGAAAAGTTCTACAAGAGACAAGAGACCAGCTCTGCCTTTTATTTTCATTATGAACTAGACGAAAATGATTGTTTATGCCGACTTTTCTGGGCCGATCCAATTTCAAGGAGAAATTATGGGTCGTTTGGGGATGTTGTGACGTTTGATGCAACGTATCGCACGAACAGGTACACGTCTGATGGAACTGTTCAGGAATGCACAATACATTGTAATATTTTGCACAATACATCATAAATTGTGCACATTATATTGTGACATTCTTAAAAACATGTTTGTTTTGCAGATACAATATGGTTTTTGCCCCCTTTACTGGGATAGATAACCATAACAAGTGTATTACGTTCGCAACAGCGTTGATATCCAAGGAGGACGTTGGTTCTTACGTATGGGTCTTTGAAAATTTCAAGAATGCCATGATTCAAGATCCGGAATACATGGTCACTGATCAAGATCCCTCAATTGGAATTTCATTTTCAAAGGTATTTAATACTACCCGACATCGATTTTGCATGTGGCACATAATGTCAAAATTGTGTGACAAAGTTGGGCACTGTTTGTACAATGAGGCTGATTTCAAAACAAAGCTTAACGAAATAGTTTGGAGTCGGAACATAGAACCAGCTGAGTTTGAAATAAAATGGTATGCACTCATGCATGTCTATAATTTGGAAACCCATAGTTGGTTTGTTTGCAAAGCGGGAACATTGGATTCCGGCATTTTTCAGAAATGTTAAAATGAGCGGATTAATGAGGACTACGTCTAGATCCGAATGTGAGAACAGTTGGTTTGGACATTTCACAAATAACCACGCTAGCCTAGTTGAGTTCCTACTACACTTTGAGAGTGCAATGGATGCACAACGGAACACGTCTATGAAATTACAAGCGGACAATGAATCCATCTAGCAGACTTAAAGACCCCGTTGCCTATTGAGAAGCATGAATTAAATGTATATACAACGAGCATATTTTATCTTGTGCAAAAGGAAATATGTGCAACATGTTTCAATTGTCGTGTTATGAGTATTTCGGAAGACAATGGTCAGATGACATTCAAAATCAAAGAGGTTAATGGCAGAATGTTTGTGGTGTCATACAACATGAACATGAAGTCCTCCACATGCTCTTGCAAACATTTTGAAATGCTTGGTTGGCTGTGTAAACACATATTTGTTGTACTGAAGGACATGAACATCGAGCTTATACCGAGCGTTCATATTTTGTCGAGATGGACAAAAACGGGCATTCTAAATCCAATGTTTTGCATTCTCGATGGGCTAACTGAACAATGTGCTCACATAGATGATCGAAAATTCATGGTGAACAAACTTTCGTCTGACATACATCTGTGCATGGGGATAGCCGAGACATCAGTTGAATGTCTTGTTGAGTTCTCGATACTTATCAGAAACCACAAGCATAAATAATGGTTGAACAGGAAAGTGTTCCCAGTGGAATCACCAAAGAACATCATTTTGAATCGTTCGTCGGCTCGTCTCCCCCCCCCCAGGAAGTGAGTATTCACCCTCCTGCACAGGGCAGTGGGAAACGGCTCAAGAGTGGAAAGGAGCAGGCATTGAAAAAAGCATGAAAAAAAGACGTGTATGCAAGACATGTGGCGAGAGAGCGGGCCACAATACCCGTACATGTCCCAAGAAACAGCGTGCTACGTCTTAAACCCATAAAATGGCATCTCGTACGTACATCCTTACTGTTCTATTTCAAAAAAAATATATATAAACTAACAATTTTTTTTATTTGTTTGTTTGTTTTTTGTTTTTCACACGCAGACACAATCATCCGGTGAATTTACCATGGCACAAGGACACTATATCTTCAGCTGTCGATTGAGATGTACTTTAATTCACGCGCGATAATAACCAATGTTGATACAGTGATATGAATCGTTTTATCACATTAATACTTTGAATGATGTCTTTATGTTTAATGCAACATGGTATTGCAACGGAACAGTATTTTAATATTATTATTGTTTATTTGTTTTTTTTTCTTGTTTATTATTTATTGTTAGATTTGTTGTTGTTGTTATTACTCGTGTGTTTTATTTTTATCACAATCAGTACATTCCATAAATAATGCAAACAGGCCTGATAAAATGTCTNAACTAATATCATGCACATTATATAGTACATTATAGCACAATAGTTATATCATGACTGCACATTATAAATGAGTATTGAATCGAACACCAATCATCACTATAGTACATAAAGAACGCGCACTGTTATTCCAGTACTCGAACCTCATTTTTCATAAAACAACATGTATACACACGAACCCTTCCATTATGAAAATCATACCACGTGCATGATGTCCAACCACGCGAACCGTTTGAGTTAATTTGGGTCGGACGTTCGAATAATATCAATTGGCAAACTATTATATATACTATGCATAAACAACACAACACTAATGCAAAACATGATGTGTGTACATAGCCTACTAATATCAATATTATCAACATGAACAAACAATTGCACATTATACAGTAGCATCGTGCACATTATTTACATTGACGTTGCACATTATGTATACAATCAATATATGGACAGATGTATAATATACTATGCATAAACAACACAACACTAATATAAAACATGATGTGTGTACATAGCCCACTAATATCAATATTATCAACATGAACAAACAATCGCACATTATACAGTAGCGCCGTGCACATTATTTACGATAACGTTGCACATTATGTATACCATCAATATATGGACACATGTTGTACATTGCGCGGTGTTTGCACAGTATACTGTATTATCTTGCACATTAGTGACAACACCATTGCACATAATGTATACTACCATTCCAGGCCAAATTATAACCACTGAAAGATAACAATAAGAAGACATTCAACGAAAAGAGCTAAATCACGATGAGAACTATAATTATAACATTACCAAATGCATCATAATACTTCAATATTCATAACCATTCCATACAGCAGAAACCAAACATATTCACACCACTCAATTCCGATCATCATTCACAAAACCGATAATCGATCTGTACCAAACGTTTGCTTTCGTCGCATAGGCATCCACAAAAAGGAATATAATCACCGACACATCACATATACCATATCCATATGTTGGCTGTCGGCTGAAGCTGCACAAAAACTACATCGTCCATAAAAAGAAAAAAAAAATAAAAAACAAAAGAAGAAAAAAAAAAGTAATTGGAAAGAACGCCACAAGGCTAAGCCCCAAAAACTTTCAAGCTTGGAGCAAACATCAAGCGGCAGCAACACGAGCTTGCTTCTTCCTTATATACAATGGGTGAAATTGATTAGCTTCATCGAGGTTTACATCCTTCACCTTATTATTTGGAGCACATGCTATTACATAGCAGTATCGCTTTCTCATTAGCTTCATTTGCCCCTTGTATGCCTTCTTTGTATTTGTATTTAAGCCTTGCAAATCGGTCCCTTTGAATGTCTCCATGTGCCGCATAGTGACCACCCCACTGTCTACCATATCAACAACCTCTGTCCAAGTCGGAACGACTATTTCTGGAATAGACAATCCAACGATCTTAGAAAACTTCGTCATGTTCCTCTCGCCTACGTATTTGGAGAACGAACTTTCTGTGTTAACATGACAAATTAATATAACGAATTACTAACAAACTACTGATATACAACATGGGGAGCACTCATGATAACAAGTCGTATACATATCATCACACTTACAAGCATATCAACCTGTGCCATGACTTTTGCCTTAACCGACATGTCTCTACAGGAACCAGCGCTGTCCAACACCGTATACTTTTGTGTGTCTTTCGCAAAACACAACAAACCAGAAAATGTCCCCGAGTGTACAGGAAATAAAAACTACAGTATCCACAAAAAATACAGGATGTGTTTGTTACATAATTACATGACCACAAGTAATCGCATAACAAAAATATTGTTATGAACCAATATGATTTGAATTTTTTTGTATGAGTTTTCTGTATTTTTTGTAATTTTTGTAGATAGAGAGTTGGTGAGGGAGATAGATACAGATAGAGAGAGATGAAGAAAAGAGCACGTGAGGGAGAGAATATTGAAGAGAGAGAGAATATTAGAGAGTAGAATTTTGTGATGTAGTTTCTTTCTCTTCTTTTTTTCCACATTACACATACTTATAGAATTTCCTTACAAAAGCCCAACAATATTAACCTACTAATATAAAAGCTAAGACCCAAGCCCAAGCCCATTACCAATCATAACATAAATTAATATAAAATAACTAAGTAAAATATTAATCTAATTCTATATCGGGTACATGACAATACTCCCTTCTCGAAAGAGTCTCGTCCCCGAGACTCATATGTTTGAAAATAGCATTGCATCCAAAAAACTCGACATTCCGTGAAGCGCACAAGAAGAACGTCTACGACCCAAGTTATGAAGCCTATTAAATTGCCGAATTGAAGCCAAAACCAATTGTGATTGGGCCCAGTCCCGATCCATCTTGGCTGCACTTGAAATGAACCAATCCATCTTGCCCATAGAACATCAAACTTACCGCCCAAAGTTTAAAACTCACTAAATTGAATGACCAAGCCCGAAAGATCCACTCCAAATCGATAAGGCCAATGGGCTCCGTCCAAATACCAGAAAATGAGCCACAATCCAATAAAATAAGTGATATTGGTCGATAAATCATCACAATATTGTCAGCCCAGTTCCCAACTCCTTTTCGACTTCCAGAATCATCCACGGCCGCAGAAATAATTCTCGACCCTTCAAAATCCGGCGCCGGTGACCTTCGCGTTTTAGCGATCCGGCAAGAGCAATCGACTGACTGCCATTTTTTTGGAAGCCGGCGAGACCAAGCTTCTAACCGACCGCCGTGTTTCTAGGCTCCTCCGTGGCTGCGGACCTCTTTCATGATTTCAGTTTGAATTCCCGATCCACCACCGCGTTTCCGCATCCGGCAAGACCACGCTTCCGAACGCTTGCCGCTATTGTGAATTTGATGGATCTTAGCCTTTTCCCGACAGCCGTTTTGGTTCTTCTCGTAACCGCGAGGCCGGCAGGTCTGACGGCGAATCCCCTTACCTTTTTCGTTCGTCGCTGCTGCAACTCCGACGAGGAAGGACCAGCTCCGCTCCTTCGTGGTTCTTCGTGAGTAAGATCTACAGCTATCGACACGTTTCGGAGACCGGCGACACCAAGCCTCTTCTAGGCCGTCGTCCCTTGCCTTCTCCACACAGCCCTCGCCTCGTGCTCGTCTTCCACGATCTATCACGAAGTACGTCCATCTCAACGTTACCGTCTTCTCTTGGCCCTGTTACTGTACCAGTACACCTTCACCATCTCCAGTAAGGTCGAGCACTTCGTCGGTCTCCCCATTTGTTGATTTTCAGTTATCCACTGCAGCCAGATATAAAACCTCAACAGATTCATCGATTTGCGGTACTGTTTGCATCGGTGAGAATATTTTTGTGTGACTTTCTTGAAAATTTTGAGGGGGTTCTGGGTTGCTGGGGGATTTCATCTCAGGGGTAGTGAAAGCTTCAGAAATAGGATTCGGTTGTTATATAGTTTTCGGCCGTGTATGCTCGGTAACAGCAACACATATTGGCTCTTGTTTTGACTCTCCATAAAAAAATTTCAACGAGGCCTCATACTGGGTGATTTGAGGTTCAATCTCTTTTTTAAAGACTTCGTTTGTGTTTTTGATCAACACGCCCTCACCTTCAATATTTTTCTCACAAATCTCATGAAAAATTGGTTGAGATTCTGGAGGGCTACGAAATTGCAGATCAAAATTAGAAGTGATGTTTGGGGCTAACTGGGAATGAGTGAGGGCTTCAAGTGTAAGTTTCTTTTTGGCTAAGGATGTTGGTTCTGGTGCTGAGAATGGTGGTTTTGTTGTTTTCTGATTTTTGTTTTTAATAATGAAAAAAGGAGTTGTTGAATGGATTCAGCTACCTGAATGGCTTGATCCAATTTTTGATTTAATCCAATCATATGCAACTGAGAATTTGATTTGATCCCATGGATGTTTGATTTGAACCCATCGATTTGGCTTTGTATCTTCAAATGGTTGACCTCTCGTTTCTGAATTTCCAGCTGCATCTTGTGTTCTAACATTTTTTATTGCTTTTCTAGTTGATCGAGAAAGAGCTCGTCTGCCATCGCCGAGGATCGACCGCTCTGAATACCAATTGTTATGAACCAATATGATTTGTAATTTTTTGTATGAGTTTTCTGTATTTTTTGTAGATAGAGAGTTGGTGAGGGAGATAGATACAGATAGAGGGAGATGAAGAAAAGAGCACGTGAGGGAGAGAATATTGAAGAGAGAGAGAATATTAGAGAGTAGAATTTTGTGATGTAATTCTTTCTCTTCTTTTTTTTCCACATTACACATACTTATAGAATTTCTTTACAAAAGCCCAACAATATTAACCTACTAATATAAAAGCAAAAACCCAAGCCCAAGCCCATTACCAATCATAACATAAATTAATATAAAATAACTAAGTAAAATATTAATCTAATTCTATATTGGGTACATGACAAATATTTAAACAAAAACATTATTTTATTCTCCAATAATCACATGCAATACAACAAGTTTATAATCATCATTTATCAGAAAAAACACATCAACACAATCAATATCAGACGTGCTTACACATATGCATTAAAACAAATCTAGAGCACCGCATCATTTCTTGTGTAAATTTGAGAACAACAAAGACCACACAAACGCAATCACATTGAACTCACCACTGATATTTGTTTTAGGTTGTACACGGGCTTCCGCCCAATATCCGACTCAAGGCAACTAGAAAACTTCTTGTATATCACGTCCTTCCCTCTCTTGCCCTCGAAAAATAGCTGCAAATATACACGGACGACACAAAACATTATAGCAATATTGTGTGAACTCAAAAACATTTACATGGATGCTAGTATATTTCAAATAAAATTACATAACATACCTCGTTGCACGGGGCCGTAGATGATTATGAATAAAGGCCCATAAGTCTCTCATCGTGCTGGTAATATCATTGTTTGGCATCAGACACATCATGTCCGACCTCGATGCAAAGTATTCAGGTGTTTGGAATATAATTGTCTCGATGTTCCTTGGTACACATGCATAACGAGAAAAGAAAAGACGTTCAGATAAAAACTAAAGACAAATAATTATTCAGTAATATTATGTATATTGTTATTAATGCTAGTTTATAATTAAAAAACCAAAAAAAAAAAAAAAAAAAAAAACAAATACCAACACGTATCAAAGAAAGAAAAACTTACTCGACATCAACATCATTCTTTAGAACCCAATTAACTACCATCTTCTCCCGTCCATCTAGTTTCTTATTCACATTAATCACCCTCCGCATATATGGCGACTTGATTGCACTAGTCACGTTTGTTAGCCTCTTCGGCCTCGAGTTTCCATCCAGGCCATCATCACAAACAATACCTACTTACGTGTATAAATTAACATAAAAATAAATTGTCATACAATGTAATTAATGTGATCAGCTATAATACATTCGTAATACACACCTTGAGTTACGTGAACATCAGCCAAATTTATACGCGTTTCACCATCATCAAGATGCTCGGACACAACAACGTCATCTACGCACACGAGGAAAAAAACAACATAAACACTCACAGCATATGTGCATTCCACAACAACCCTTGCACAATTACATACACAAATGAACTCTAAAACACACCCTTACAAATTAAAATAGAATAAACAACTGCAAAACTACCATTTTACGTACCTCGTATAATACCGACCCCAGCATCATCCATGCCAACATTGTTATCGATCACACAGTTAGCTGGGGAAAAAATAATAAACGACACGAAACCATAAAAAAGTGCATCTATATAAGATTACAGTCAAAACAACAACGAAAAAATAATATAATAATAATAAATAACAAACGAATAAATCGTACGCATAGAAAATTCATTGTAACATACATGTTGGTGTATCTAGCCTGGCTGAGACGCCAACTACACCTGCCATTGGTTCGTCATCATCTGAAGAAAGACCCAAGCCCAAGCTGAAGCTAAGGACATCTAGTTGCATCCGTCTGAAATTGTCTCTGCGTGCGACTGCTTCCACAATTGCATCTATCGCAGCCAACGTGTCTGGATTGTTCCGAAATGCATCATCTGTTGTCTGCGTCACGCTACTCTTGAAGACTTCATTGTGCACATCAACGTTATGTGTAGGTAAAACCACAACAGGTGGCCCTTTTTGCATGTTCGTGTGGGGACTGACAGTATACTATTTCGACTGCAGCTTTGAGTCATCCTCCGAAACACCGAGAAGTTTTTGTGCTGCAACTTGCATCTTCATGAATTTTTCATCCTCAAATAGAATGTGTGGTGCATTCTCGATAAGCCGTAGTATTTCAATACCAGTAGTGGCGAGAATTCGAGTTTTAGCAGCAAATTCGTGCACAAATGTATGTGAGACAAAAAAAAAGTAACTAAATAAATAAAAAAAAATCATACACAATCAACATATGATATTACAACAATGCGACATACAACGGCAGACATTAAACATCAACAACACACACGGGAATTTTTCTGACCCACGCGTCATGTCGTCACCAAAAGTTATTTTACCAATTACATCTGAACATTCAGCTTCCAAAACACTTGCATCCGCATCCACAAATCCTTTACCGAATGCCCCAGATTCTATATTAGCACACTCCCGAAGCTTTAGTAGTTCGTTGTTCCAAGCTCTAAGTGTCGGAAAGGTTCTCATAACGGTTTTGATCGACAACACTACTTTGTCCACATATAACAGCTACACAAAACAATTAACATAATTGATTAGCACATTATAAAGTCGCACCAAAACATAACCATAAAAAAATAATTAAACATAAACAAAGACAAACGGATGAAGTGTATCATACAGACAACAAAAATACTTAACATAAAAACTAACCGTCAGAAACAGTAAAGGGCCTGTATATTTCTTCGTTTTAGCATTACCGCCTCACGACTTTTTCGTGTTCACGAGGCAACTAATCATGTACGCACACCAGTTCATGTCGACGACCTTGGATAAATCATCGAGTAGGTGGACGATACGAAAATTTACCATCCCATTCTGAGAACTCTCGAACAAGCACGTAAACATCAGAACCACAAAATGCCTCTTGAACCAATCGCCGCCATCTGCACATTCTTCAATCTTCTCCAGCACTTTAGTTGCGGTGATATTGGATGGCATTCTAACGTTGAATTGTCCAATCCATTCGTTAAGTATGCTCGACTCGACTCTCTTTGGCTTGTTGTTATTTGGAGTGGGCCACGAGGCAAACCTAGCACAACATACACGTAATCTTCCCGCACGTGTATCTTTTCGCCTCAACTAGGTAATATACCATTTTTTGCGGCAATGATATTATCTTCATGTCAAGTAGGTAGCCGAACCCCATCTCACGAACTGCCTGTCTTTTCACATCCGACAGGCCAGACACAACCTTCACAAATGTTGCAACTGTAGATCTGGTATTGATAGACGGGAACGCACCATCATTGTCACTACCAGATTTGTGTTCGACAAGATCGTTGTTCAATTCAAGATCGACGGAACACTCATGGGTAACCACCTCTTTTCCCTTTCCTGACACATACATAAACGCATTAAAATTTTGTACCTAAATTATATACGTTCGTAGTTCGACAAATAATACAACGTACCCTTTCGTGTGATTGCATTTTCGTCACGACGTGTACGAGGGGGCACGTCCACGAAATCATCGCTACTGTCAGGTCGATTCGATGATGACCCAACCATCTTGACGTGCTTCGCATGTGATGCGTTACGTACTGATTCATCTGCATGTCTCTTATCTGCCACCGATGAAAAAAAAAATAGTGTGACACATGGGATAAGTGAATAACATAGTGAACACCATAACAATCATATTCAAACAGTATGTAATCAACAATTATAGATATCAGTTATGGTGCACAATTGTGCACTGCGAGTTGCATATATTTTCTTCCAACCAATGCACATTATAAACACATTATAAACAGAGGATAACACGCAATACACACGCATATATATTGAATATCAAATATCGACGCAAAAAGCTATGACAGACACGTAACTACACTCACATGGGTCGAAATAGATACAAACAAATTCGTGCACACAAACACACACACACATTCAGTGCAAGCATTATAAAAAAACATGCTATTCACCTCTATGCGCATTGTCATCAGTCGGCGTTGCACTTTTAGGCTGGCTTGAATTGTCAATTGAGCTACGACGTGTTACTGCCGACAAATTCAATAGTTGGACGACATGACATTCATAAACAAATCAAAAAAGAATAAAAAAAAAAAACGATAGTGACTAATATCAATCGTAAAACACGATACAGTCGAATAGATAAATAACTAAAAAAGACAAATCATAACTATAAGTCAAACATATTACCAGTTCCTTTAGTTTGATCATTGACACCCTGTGCTTCAACTACGATACTTTTTTTTTCTCGTGTAGCACCTACAAAATATGTGCAGCAAGTCCATGATATATGTGTATAATCTCATAACCACATAGTAATATATAGGGCTATTACAATATCAGTCCGAAAGATCCTAAATAACAAACCTTATGTGAAACATTGACACCATAAAGAACAGACCAAACTCGAGGAAATAACATAAAGACCAGACACAAAATAACATAAAGAATATGAATTACCAAAGAATAAATAAATAAATAAATAAAAGACACAAAATAACATAAAAATAGACCAAACTCGAGGAAATCAATAATTACCAGGACCTTTAATTTGATAATTGACACAATGTGCTTCAACTACGGAACCTTTCTTTTTTCGTGTAGCACCTACAAAAATATATGCAGAATATATGTTTATAATATCATAAACACATAGTAATATAAAAAGTTATTACAAAAATCAGTCAAAAACCTTAAATAACAAGCAAAAAACTTGAGTAATACACACAGCTATTACAAAAGATCCCACAAACAAAATCAAACAAAACAACATATCTAAAATTCCAAGATATGTTCCAGCAATAATGTCAAATTAGCACAAATAACATTTACGTAGAAAATTCTGAGCACACACACAAAATTAAAGCAATCATACATATTGTATAGCTTCAAGCAAACAGACCCATGTGAATAAACAGAAGCCAAAATTCAAGCAACAATACAACTGAATAACACAAGTTCACATGACAAAACTGAAACAAACAGACAAAAAGGTCACTGACGAAATTCAACGATTAATGAAATTTCGCTGCCAAAAATCCAGATACATGATAGCACAGAATGAAACGGAACAATCCTAGGCTCGAATCGAACTAAAAATTCATAAATGGGACAATATGAACATCAAAACAGATCGTACCTGGCTTTTCCTTACGAGGCGAGTTTCCCATTGTAAGAGCTTATGCAGAATTAACCCTATAGCGTGGATATGAGCTCCGATATGATCCTGGACTGAACTCGATCGCAAAAATAAAAAGAAAAACAAAAAAAACAAAAAAAATCAACACCAATATCATATAATTGAGATGAGAAGCTTGTAAACACAAAATCGGTACACATATAGATAACGCCTTACCTATCAACTGAGTTATCACGCCATTACACCTTGAGAAAACGCCCGAAATTAATGTGTCTGAGCAGCGTTTGCGTAATGAATGAGACTGGGCATCTAAATACCCGCTCAGTAATGAAAAATACTATCCTACCCTCCGCTGTGTATAAATGACCGCTATTGTTCCCTTAATTACAATTATGCCACCGTGTACTGGCTGTCTAATTGAACTGATTTGACTGCATTTACACCGTTGATTAGATCGATCTAATGGTCCAAACTTATTCTCATTTCTTTCATTAGGTAGCATTCTCATGTGATCCTAACTCTAAATATATATATATATATATATATATATCTGTCCCGTGCATCGCACGGGGTACATACTAGTTATTACTACTACAAGAAAATGATAAAATTATAATAAAAAATTCCACCAGAAAAATATTTAAATAGAATTCCAACGTCAATTTTAATGGATATTCCAATGCTGCTATTTTCATTGGAATCTTTCAATAGATTCCAAAAAAATTTCAACACAAATATTTCGTTGGAATGAATTATCCATTGGTATTTCCATTGGATTTTGACGATTCCAACGGTAAATTTTTCAACTGGGATAGAAATAAAAATTCCAACGGAAATTCTTACGATAAAAAATCCTTGAAAAAATAGCTGCTGAAATTATCAAATTCCATCTAAATTTCAATGGAAAACTCATTCAAACGGAATATCTTTGTTGGAATTTCCGTTGGAATCATTCCATCGGAAGTTATACCATTGAAATTTTGATGAGAATATATTACTATAAAATTTTCTATTGCAATATAACAATTTTTCTATAGTGTACAAATATTAAGTGATCAGACAAAATATATGATTATATAAACCTATTAAATTAAATAATTATCTAACATTTCTTGTGTTACATTTCCACACATATATTTTCACGGAAGAATCTTATGCATAAATAAAATAAAATAAAAATATAAATAAAAATAAAATCGAAAAGGAAACGTTAAGATTATACTTCTTAAATGATTGCCAATTTTTTTTTTTAATAAAAAAAGAAGGTTATAGATAATGTATATAGCAAGTAATCCTGTTATTAAATTTATTGTAAATAAGTGATGAATTTATTTTTAAATTATTTTTTTTTGTTATTTTATTTTTTAATAAGTAAAATTAATATTCGTAACAGAAAATGCAAAGGATAAGCAAAAAATAAAAATCTTATAGATACGGTAGATAACCTAAAAAAAAGATTAATTTTAATTTGATATTATGAGTGCATTTTTTAGTATTTTAAATTATTTTATTTTGTTTATCACATAATTATCATATTTTGTAGTAAATAATATTAATTTTTAAAATCCGCTACTTCATAATAAAGTTCAAATAATAAATAAACATATAAACACTAACATGATTGGTACAATGGAATGAAATTTGGTAGGAATTGAATGAGATGAAGAATGGAATGATTATGTGAAAGGGATGAAACAAGTTTTGTCATTGATGCGTTTGGTATGCCGAATGAATAAGACCTGAATGGAATGACGTTATTATTCTTTATTATCATTTATCATTATTTTTTTAAAAAATAATATTTATATTAATGTTATTTTTCTATGAAAAATTGCATTTTGTACCCTGTAACTATGCCTGTATGGCAAATGTGGACAACTTCTTTCTGGTTTGGCAAAAGTGCCCTTAAACTTGTTAAAACCCAGAATTTGTGCCCAATTTACCTACAAGTTACCGGATTTGATCGGGTTTTTCGTGTGGAAAAACAGGACAGTAACTTGTTAAAATTCGAAATTTGTGCCCAAATTGGGGACGGATTTCGGTTTTTAACAAGTTTCAGGACATTTTTGCCAAATCAAAAAGAAGTTGTCCACATTTGCCACACACCCCTAGTTATATGGCACAAAATGCAATTTTGCCTATTTTTCTATTTAGGATAAAAAAAAATTATTTTATTTCTTTAAAAAATATACTATATTTTAATAAATAATTTTTTTTATTGTTACTATATAATAAATTATTGAATTGTGTATTCATATACATATTGGTAACGCAAAACACTCCAACCGGCTTGGAATTGGTTTGCTTCCTTCTTCCCCGCCGATAGAACGCCGCGCTCCTGCGCAAAACTCTCACACCGGAGGGGTTTTCCGGTGAAGAGCCTCCGATGCTTAAGTCAGTATATGTTTGTTCAATTTTCTAAAGTAAAGAATGGATAAATCGTAAACCCTAAGAAAAGACCCACTCCTCTATATATAGGAGTGAGATACCTGCCCTAAGAGCTGCCCGGCTATTTGGTGAGCTGTCCTGCCCGCGCTGCCCGTCCGTACACACACAGTACGTGTATTGTCAGAAATGTCAGGGATGTCAGAGGTGGTTATTGCCACTATTACTCTGCACCACTAGGTTCTCGCCACGTGTCCCCTTTTGAGCTGAGGGGAAATATTCCCTCGCGTGGGCCGTTGGGATCTCTTGGTATCACCCACGCGCCTACTCACGTTCAGGTCACGCTCTCGACGGCCTCCTTCCTGCTACGTGCTCGATATGATCGAGCTCCCCCTCGTTATGTCGATCCTCGACCAACCCTGTCATTCTGCTCGATCTCTTCTGCTTTGGTCGATTATCCTTCAACCCACGTGGTTTTCTCCCAACTTATGCCGGTTTGACCGACGCGATGGGCCGGTCTGTTCTTTAGTCGTATGATATCCCATATCATCTAGTCCCCCCCCCCCCACTCTGGTCGAGTCTGAATGACTCGATCTAAGAGTGGATCCGAGCTGTCTTCTTCGTTCTACGTATTTTTTCCGATTATTTTTGTCGGCGTCGCCTTCTGGTCTCCTCTCTCGATCACTTGTAGATGTTGTTACCTTTCCTCGACCACGTGGTTTCTTTTATTGCATGCTATGATCGCTTTTCATCTCTCTTTGTTATTAGCGCGATTTCCGCCTGCCACATGTCCTCCTTCTCTGTACCTTTAATCATCACGTCTTCTCGCGATTTGTGCCGCTCCGATATCTACGCCTCTTTAATTGTTTCCGCCGTTGGATCTTCCTTTATCTAACGGTCCTATTCTCCCAACTCTTCACCTTATTCAATTGTACTCCTATAAATACGACACTTAGTCATTTTTGCAGCTTTTCTCACCCTTGCGATTTTGAATCTCCTTTGCACTCCGCACTTTCTTTCTGCAGATTGCTCTTGCCTACTCTCAACGCCCGTTCAAACACTTTCCGGCAACCACTTCTCCACCGCGACCATGAGTAAGTCTCCTGTGCTCCAATTTTATATTTATGTGTGTTTATTTTGTCAATTTTTTGATTTTCCTGTTGCTTCTCCTTTTTCCCCAATTCTTCTCGCTTCGCTTGCGGCCAAAAAACCTACCTTTCTTGCTTTTCAAAACCCTAATTCCTCTTCTCTTTCCCTCAATTTTTGCTCTTCTTTTCAGATTCCACTGATTCTAACGCACCGAGCCATCAGTTCAGTGAGGATGAGGCAAGCGCATCGTCTTTTCCTGTTCGCCAGCCTATTCCTCACTCGCCTTCCCGCTCCGTTGAGGAAATCTACAATCCCGTTCCCCTCAGTGTTCTACGCCCTTCTGATTATACCGCACCTTCTCCTCCTCGTCGATCTACTCGTCCGATTGATGAATCGGATGGGGATACCCTCGATCACATCCCCTTGAATCGTCGCCGACCGGTGTTTGGGGCCTCTGACGCCGTTGAAGAGGCCCTCGATGCCGCCGAAGCCGCTGCTGAGGAAGACGAAGACAATATTCCTCTTTCTCGCCATTTCATTTTTGCTCGGGCTGCTTCTTCGTCTATCCCCGTCTCTACTTCTCCTAAGGCTGCTCCTAAGAAGGGTAAGTCGGCTAAGGCATCCACCTCTTCAAAAAAGTCTTCTTCTTCCTCTCGTTCCCTCATAGCTGGTTGGTTGGATGCCGAAGAATTTGGCTATCCTGCCAATTGGGCTTTTTTGTCCCCCGGCTCTCGAGATACCTATGACCATCCTCCTCAAAACTGCTATACTTTCTTTGAAATTCAATTTAAGCTTGGCATCCGCTTTCCCTTAAGCCAGGATTTGATCGATCTCTACAAGTGGTTCGACCTACCCTTGAACCAACTTCCACCCAACGCCATCAGATTTATTACCGTCTTCATCATCCTTTGCCGCGTACGTCTAGGTCGACTTGACCTGGATTTTTTCCATTACTGTTATACTCCCTCGAAACATGCTCAAGGGATCTACCTCAAGAGCCGCAACGACGTCCATTTCATTTCGGATACCCCTTCAAACGTTCCCCGCTGGAAAGACAAATTCGCCTTTGTCGAGCCTAAACCTGCTTTTCCTTGGGCTCCATCTCCTTGGCTCAAGGAACTCCCTCGAGAGTACTCCGTGCCTTCCACCAACGCCCTCTTCGACCAACGGATTGCAGTATGGAATAGCAAGCCTGTTGCGTCGAAGACCCTTCTGGAGGATGAGAACCTTCTGCATTTTTGTGGGCTGCTTACCCACAAATCATGTCCTCTTCCTAGTCAAACGACTTTTGATCTTATTCGGATCGAGAGCGACCCAGGTGTGCATCTTTGCTAAATAGGCTTGAGCATCACCATATTTGTCTCGTATATTATGTATTCATTGCGGTTGTCACCTGCGTGTACGTTTTTTGTAGAGATGCCCACTATTTCTGTGCCTAAGAGGAGAGCTCCCCTGAAGAAGAAAACCGTCGCTGAGGGGTCGAGTGCCAAGCCTGCTGACTCCACCACCTCACAACCTGTGCGCTCGACCTCACCTCCCCCGACATAACTGTCGAGCAACCTTCTTCAGTCAACCTTCCAACCGAGCAGCCCCTCGAGCCATCAGGGCAGCTCGAGAAACCGTCCTCTCCACCGCCGTCATCTCCTCCGCAGCGTTCTCCCCCGCGCGATCAAACGACCCCGGTCGTACATATCCCTGCTTCTCCAGGGCGAACTCAGCTAGTGGAGAATCCACTTAAACGTTCCTCTGCTGGGGAGGACGAAAATGTTACCAAACGCCGCCGCGTTGAGGATACTGCCCTCTCGATCACAACGCTCGACGGTCCAGGGTTTTCTCATTATCTCAGGGATGTTCTTCCCCCCGTCGACCGCCCCACCGACCATTATAACGATGGCCACTCCCTTCGCGATCGCGGCCAACGGCTTGCCCACTGGCTGGCTCAGGTAGCTTACTGTTTCTCAATGCTTGTCCATTTTCATTCCTTGTCTTTTGCTTGTCAAGTATTCCAATACTTTCTATTACGTGCCCCTGTAGGGAATGGTCGAGCTCGCGCCCTTAATCGAGCAGACCTTGGCGAGCCCTGGTCGATCTATCTCGGCCCTCGAGCGGAGTAATCTTCGCCTTGGCACTCAGCTGCAAGAGACTATGGCCAAGGCAAACGATCTCCACGATAGGTTGAAGGAGTCGGCTGCCCGCAACAAGGCCCTCTCTGATGAGAAGGATACGCTCGAGGGGGCTTTGAAGTCGTTCGAGGAGGCCCTCGCAGCGGAGCGAGCAGAGAAGGAGGCTCTCCTAGCCTCCACGAAGGCTCTCGAGACTGCGCTCGAGGAGGAGAAGTCGGCGTGGGCGCGCAAAAACATTGCCTTCGAGCAAAGGGCTAAGCCGTTGGTCGACGAGGCTGCCATTCGGGCTCGACGGATGGTCTTCCATACCACAGCTGGTCGACGCCTCCTACAAGCTTACCGCGAACAAGTGGTTTCTGCATTCAAGCAGTCGCCACAATATTTGAAGGATGTGCAGGACTATGGCACCCATTGTTTTGGGGCCATAATGCAGCAAGCGGGGGTCCAAGTCGCTGAGGACGGGTTTGAGGAGTTTAACATGGAGGCCATATGGGATGCTATGCCCAAGGCTCCTGTCGGCTATGAAAGCGCCCTCGATTTGCCCGATGACCATGACTGGTGGTCCGGTCTGTTCGAGCACGTCGTGGAGCAGGACGACCTGCTGAGACGTACCTTCAAGCTCCCTGCTGGCTACATTCCTCCTCCTGCTCGTCAAGCTCAATCTACTGACGGAGCTGGCTCGACCTCTGGCTCAAGTCACCTGGCTGAACTTACGGAGCAGCAGCCCGAGCCATCACACGAGCCGGCCTCGACTGGCCCTAATGCCAATGTTGACCCAAACGTTAACTTATAAGCTTGTAATTTGAATCGCGTTGAACGCTGTACCCGTATTGTTAAATGAATGCCGTTGTAGTTTCACTATTTCTCTCTATTTGCCTGTCGATGCTTTATTTCGTTTAATGTTTCCGTTACAAAGTCTGCATTGTCTCCGTTCGTTGATGTTATTCTCATCAATTTAGTAAGCCACGCCATTCATCCTCCTGACTAAACGTGATCTATTCATGAATTTTAACAGTCATAAACACCTCCCGACAAGCGACCATGCAGCCTCTCGGCCTTAGTCGTTTATAGGTTTGTTTACCCTCGAGCGCATGTTCACCTTCAAGGGAGTGGTCGTTACATGCGACCATCCAGCCTCTCGGCTTTGATCATAATGGATTTTATGTCCTCGGGCACATGTCCACCCTCAAAGGAGTGGTCGTTACATGCGACCATCCGGCCTCTCGGCCTTAGTCATGATGGATTTTTTGTCTTCGAGCACATGTCCACCCTCAAAGGAGTGGTCGATACATGCGACCATCCAGCCTCTCGGCCTTAGTCATGATGGATTTTTTGTCTTCGAGCACATGTCCACCCTCAAAGGAGTGGTTGATACATGCGACCATCCAGCCTCTCGGCCTTAGTCATGATGGATTTTTTCTTCGACCAATCATTCAACATAGGCCACCACATATATGCAATGAAATTAAAGCAATCAATTAGGCACAGTATTCAAAGTTGAACAGAAATTTCATTAAACCAAATTGGGAAATTCAGTACATCATTTTGTTCTGGAGAGTTTTCGACAAGGGAAAGAAAAAAAACAAAAATTTTAAACATAATATTTCTTCAAGTTAGCCACATTCCATGACCTGGGGAGTGGTCGTCCTTCGGCATCCTTGAGTGAATATGCACCCCCCGCGTGGACCTTCTCGACCAAGTATGGTCCTTCCCAGTTGGGTTCGAGCTTCCCCACGTGCTTCAACACGTCCACCCTTTTCCAAACCAGGTCGCCCACCTGGAATCTCCTCATCTTGACCTTCCTATCGTGCGCTGCCCGCATTCTCTGCTTGTACGCCTCGACTCTGATCGAGGCTTGTTCCCGATGTTCTTCGATTGTGTCCAAGGCTGCCATCATTAAGTTCTCGTTCTGCTCAAGATTATACGTGCTTGACCTTTGTGACTGGATCTCGCTCTCGATTGGGAGCAATGCCTCCATGCCGTAAACCAGGCTAAATGGTGTCTCTCCCGTGGTCGATCTTGGTGTTGTCCGATATGCCCAAAGTACCGAAGTGAGCTCGTCGACCCATGCTCCCGACGCCTTCTCCAATCTTGTCTTTAGGCCGTTTAGGATGATTCTGTTGGTCACCTCGACTTGTCCGTTGGCTTGCGGATGAGCAACCGACGCGAAGTGTTGCTCAATCTTCAAGTCTTCACACCATGCTCGAATCCGTTTGCCATTAAATTGCGTACCATTATCGGACACCAACACCTTTGGAACACCAAACCTGCAGCAAATATTGTTATATAAAAATTGTATGACTTTCTCTTCCGTAATTTTTGCCAGCGGCTCAGCCTCCACCCACTTCGTGAAATAGTCCACCGCCACTATCAAAAATTTCCTTTGCCCCGTTCCTTGAGGCATCGGCCCCACCAGATCGACACCCCATTGCGCAAATGGGATAGGGGAACTCATCGTCGTCATCGTTTCAGCAGGTTGGTGAATAAGCGGTCCATGTTTCTGGCATTGTAAACATTTCCTCACCATCACCTTCGCGTCCTCTTTCATGGTCGGCCAAAAATACCCTGCTCGCAGTATCTTCGCGACCAAAGACCCCGCCTTACTATGATCACTACAACATCCCTCGTGGGTCTCCCTCACCACGTATCGGCCCTCTTCTCGCGTTACACACCTTAGGTGAGGTCCGGCATACGACCTCTTGTACAACACTCCATTATGTTCGAAAAACCTCCTTACCACCTTCACCCCTCCTTCTCTCAATTCCTTCAGTATCAAAGTTCTCCAATCGTCCACCTCTTCTATCTCCGCTACCTCCTGCTCGACCGCACTTCTCTCCATGCGCAGCAAAGTGACACTTCTGCTCTTACAGTCGACCAGATTCTGCGCGATTTTTGATAGCAGATCTGCTCGACCATTCTCACCTCGGGGTATTTGCACTAAGTCGAACGAGCTAAACTCCACCCCCAATCTATTCATCTCCTCAACATACCTCTGCATTCTTTCCTCCTTCACCTCAAAGTCCTCCCGAAACTGGCCTACTACCAACTGAGAGTCAGAATACACTTGAATTTTTCGAGCTCCGCCTGCGATGGCCAGTTGCATCCCTTTAATCACTGCCTCATATTCTGCCTCATTGTTCGATACCTTGTGCTCAACTTTGACTGCAAACTCCAGATTGTCTCCCTTGGGCGAGATTAGAACAATGCCCAGGCCCCCTCCGACTCTCGACACCGAGCCATCAGCAAACATTTGCCAAACACCTTCCTCTTCTTCCTCCCCTTTTGTACCCTCCTGTATGAAATCCGCCAATGCCTGCGCCTTTATCGCCCTCCTTGGCTCGTACACTATTGTGTATTCGCTCAACTCGACCGCCCATCTGACTAGTCGACCCGACACCGAAGGTCGACCTAACGTTTCTCCCAATGGCATATTCGTTCTCACCTTCACTTTATGGCCTAGAAAATATGGCCGCAACTTTCTCACAGCTACGACCACCGCTAATGCACACTTCTCTATCTCCGAATATCTCCTTTCCGCCCCTTGCATCACCTTGCTCACATAATAAATTGGGAATTGTACTGCGCCTTCTTCCCTTAACAGGACCGAGCTTACCGCCATTTCTCCTATAGATATATACAACACCAAGTCCTCCCCCGGAACTGGTTTAGCTAACAGGGGTAGGTTAGCTAGCACTTTTTGTAACTCCTCGAATGCCTTCTGGGCCTCCTCAGTCCATTGGAATTTTGAGCTTTTTCTCAACGTTCGAAACAAGGGCCCGCTCTTTTCCGCCACCTTGGATATGAAGCGACTCAAACCCGCTATCCTACCCGTCAGAATTTGCACCTCTTTCACTTTGGTGGGTGGCTTCATCTCGATCACCGCCTTCACCTTCTCTGGGTTGACCTCGATCCCTCTCTTCATCACCATGTACCCCAGGAACTTCCCCGACTTCACCCCAAAAGAACACTTAGCGGGGTTCAGTTTCATGCCATACCTCCGCAACGTTAAGAACGTCTCCTTCAAGTCGTTCACGTGATCAGCTTCCACCCTACTCTTCACCAGCATATCATCGACATACACCTCCATATTCCTCCCCAGCTGCTCCTTGAAGATCTTGTCGACCAATCGCTGATACGTTGCCCCTGCATTTTTTAAACCGAAAGGCATCACCACATAACAATAGGTGCCTCTGCTCGTAACAAAACTCACCCTCTTCCTATCCTCTCGAGCCAAAGGGATTTGGTGATACCCTTGGGATGCATCCATAAGGCTAAGCAATTCACAACCCGCGGTAGAATCGACCAACTGGTCAATCCTAGGCAATGGGTACAGATCTTTCGGACACGCCTTGTTTAAGTCACAAAAATCAATACACATCCTCCACTTCCCCCCAGACTTAGACACCATCACCGTGTTCGACAACCATTCAGGGAACTGGATTTCTTTAACATGGCCCGCCTTCAGCAACTTCTCAACCTCCTGCTCGATCACCTTATCCATCTCCGCGCCATGGTGTCGCCTTTTTTGTCTCACTGGTCTCACCGTTAAGTCGATGTTCAAACGGTGTTCTATCACCTCCGCCCTTATCCCTGTTAACTCCTCAGCCGTATACGCAAAAACATCCGCGAACTCTCTGATCAACGCAATCAACTTCGATCTTATGGGCTCCTCCATCTCCTTACCTATCCGAAATTTCCTCTCTTCGCACCCTTCTACCATTTGGACCTCCTCAATCTCCCCTCCTGGCTGCATCTCCACCTTTTCTTTCCCCTTGTCCGCTCTTTCCTTCTCTTCTTTCGACCTCGAGCCCCCAGGTCGGCTCGGTACTCCCTCCTCCAACTTCGCTCGTTTCCTTGAGAGCTGCTTATTATTGCTCACCGTGGTCTGGTAGCAACTCCTCGAGGTAAGCTGATCTCCTGCGACCTCACCAACGTTTTCCCCTACCGGATATTTGATCGTCATGTGGTATGTCGACACGACCGCCTGGAAAGCATTTACGCTAGTCCTTCCCATAATAATGTTGTACGAGGATTCCGCTCCAACGACCACAAACCTTACCATTCGCACCTTCCTCGTCACCCCTTGCCCTAAGGCAACAGGGAGGCTTACCTCTCCCATCGGCATCACCTCGCCTCCGTTGAATCCATATAAGGCTGTGGTCACCGGCTTCAGGTCAAGGTTGAGCTCCTTGTTTATCTGCACAAAACAATCATAAAACATTACATCAACCGAACTCCCCGTGTCAATAAACACCCTCTTTACGTCGAAACCCGCCACTTCCGTCGTTATCACCAGGGCATCATTGTGGGGCAACACTACTCCCTCTGCATCTTCCGCCCGAAAACTTATCTCCGGCATTCGAGCAGTGATCCCCACCTCCTCTCTTTCCTCTTTATTGCTCCAACATGACCTTTCCTTGCATTGTTCGAGTCCCCATCTGTTGGTCCCCCCGAGATCATGTAAATCGTTCCTCTCTTCACCGGGCCTTGATCTCCCTGGCCTCCTCGATCTTGACTTCCTCGTCTCCTCTTGACTCCTCGATCACCCCTTCCATGTCGAGGACCGCCTTCCTCATCATCATCTCGATCACTCCGCTCCACCGAATCCTCTCGACATTTTCCTTTATCCTTCCCCTTCGCCTTCCCTTCGCACACGAACTCCTTCAGATACCCTGCCCTGATCAGGCGCTTGATCTCATCCTTGAGGTGTCTGCACTCCTCCGTTTTGTGTCCATAATCTTTATGAAAATGGCAATACTTGTTCGACCTGGACTGTGTCGGCCCCTCCCGCCTCGACTTCGGCCACGTCACATCCCTGTCCCCTATCTTCCTCTCAATGGCCATCAGCACCTCGCCCATCCGCGCATTAAGGGGCGTAAAGTGTTGGAATCGCTTTCCCCTCAGTACTGGTCGATCCTTCCACCTGTCTTCTCGCCCTCGATCAGTCCGGCCACGCCCCTCTCTCCTAGGCGATCTCCGACCCGGTGATACTCTTCGAGGCGAGCTTATCCTCCCCTTCTTTGGCTCCGGCTTAGCCAACCCTTCCAACTTAGCAAACTCAGCCTCCGTTTCCTCCAAATTAATGTACTTCTTACACCTTTTTAGCACATCATCATACGTACGAGCAGGGGTTTTAGCTAAAGATGTGCGACAAGGCCCTGCTCGCAAACTCCGTATCAACCCTCCAGCCTTCACCTCGTCCGAGGCCGTGGGGATCTCCAAACAAGTTTGATTGTATTCCGCGACATACTTACGCAATGATTCCTTCTCCCCTTGCCTCATAGCCATCAACGTCAGATACGTCTTTTCCTGTGCCACCGCACTCGCGTATTGGGTCATCAGCTTTTCCGAAAAATCATCAAAGTCCTTGATCGATCCATGAGGGAGTTGCTGAAACCAGTCGAGCGCGCCTCCCCTCAAGGTCGACAAGAATGCCCTGCAGCTAACCGAGTCAGAATAACCATGCAACATAGCCAAATTCTCAAACACCCTTACATGCCTCGACGGGTCAGTGGTCCCATCGAACATCAAACTCATGTCTCTAAAATTCGCGGGTAAATGGCGCAGCCAATATATCCCTCGAGAACGGATGTCCTCGAGCACGTCTTTCAGGTCGACCATCTATCTTAGCCTGCATCTGCCTCACCTGCTCCGCGAGCCGCTCCACCTCGCGATCTCTTAGGGCCCCATCTCCCCCATAGCTCGACACATCCTCATCCACCATCGTTGGCCCAGCAGCCACTCGTGAAAGGCTTTGACTGACCTGTTGAACCGCTTGTGCCGCCGCGTTCACCACCATCTGCTGCATCTCCTGCCTTGTCATCACCACCTGTTGGCCGGGACGCTGTTCGTCCATCGGCAGCGGTGCCGCTCCTTGTACCGCCACTCCTCGCTGCAGCGCCGCAGCCAGATCTGGTTGCGGCGGGGTTGGGGCCGCCGCGCCTTGAGCTGTGCGGGTCTCCTGGGCCCGATTTGAGCCCACATCAGCCTCTGGTTGCACCGACGTGACTTCTACACCTTGGGGAACAGGCGTCGGAGTCACCGGTGTACGCAAGGGTCCAGAGAAGCCCGGAGGTGGGCCATCTCCGAACGGTCTCGTCATCGTCCACGCCTCATCGAACGATGCCTGTAAATCTCTCCTAGGAATCCCGTCCGCCATAGCTACCAAGCTTAAAAAATCTCAGCACACCACTTTTCGAACGAAAGTCCCACAGACGGCGCCAAATGGTAACGCAAAGCACTCCAACCGGCTTGGAATCGGTTTGCTTCCTTCTTCCCCGCCGATAGAACGCCGCGCTCCTGCACAGAACTCTCACACCGGAGGGGTTTTCCGGTGAAGAGCCTCCGATGCTTAAGTCAGTATATGTTTGTTAAATTTTCCAAAGTAAAGAATGGATAAATCGTAAACCCTAAGAAAAGACCCACTCCTCTATATATAGGAGTGAAATACCTACCCTAAGAGCTGCCCAGCTATTTGGTGAGCTGTCCTGCCCGCGCTGCCCCTCCGTACACACACAGTACGTGTATTGTCAAAAATGTCAGGGATGTCAGAGGTGGTTATTGCCACTATTACTCTGCACCACTAGGTTCTCGCCAGGTGTCCCCTTTTGAGCTGAGGGGAAATATTCCCTCGCGTGGGCCGTTGGGATCTCTTGGTATCACCCACGCGCGTACTCACGTTCAGGTCATGCTCTCGACGGCCTCCTTCCTGCTACGTGCTCGATATGATCGAGCTCCCCCTCGCTAGGCCGATCCTCGACCAACCCTGTCATTCTGCTCGATCTCTTCTGCTTTGGTCGATCATCCTTCAACCCACGTGGTTTTCTCCCAACTTATGCCGGTTTGACCGACGCGATGGGCCGGTCTGTTCTTTAGTCGTATGATATCCCATATCACATATTAACTATTACAAATATATCATTACATAAACCCCTATAAGTATATGTTGCCGAATATAATTTTTTATATTATGATTCAATTTATGAATAAATATATAATAAATATGATGTATAAAAATAAATATGATGTATAAAAATAAAATAATATATTTCCTAATTATATATAACTGCATTCTTTTAGTTTTATTTTTATATAAGTATTTAATATATCTAATTAAATAATAAATAAAAGTAAGTTTTTAAATTTTTATTTGAATTTTATTTTTAAAATAATTTTATTTAATATATTTTAATAATGATTTATAATATATATTATATATTTATTTTTATTATTATTTGTTAATTTTATTTTTTGAAAAATTGATTCGTATCAACATGGGAATGAGAAAATCTTCCATTAATTATGAAATGGCTAATCTCATGGAGATGGGTTTTGTCATTCCCATTGGAATGATAATTCCTTTCCAAAAAATATAACAATTATGGGATAAGGAATTACTGAGGGAATGATCATTCCATTCTCACGTCATTCCTTCTTACCAATAATACAAACGTACATGTCAACATCATTTAGAAGACTTACCAAATTTTCTCTCTCTATCTCCGAACATCAAAGAGAAGAGAGTTGATAGGCTTCTGCTGAAGGCAGTTTTCTCGCCAATTCGCCGGTCGAGTGTGGCGTAGGGTGTAATTTCTCCAATCAGTGGTTCTTGGCTTCAGATCGTGAATCAAGGTGTGTCAACCATGGATTCAATTGACATAGCAAGGTTAGTTGAGAAAATGAAGAAAGCCCAGGTTGGGGAGGAAGACAAAGTAGTAATTGAAAGTGCTGTGATTGATAATGAAACTGATCGTATTAGTCGATGCTTAGTGGTTAAAGTCTTTTCTTCCAAGCCGGTTAATCGAGAGGTATTCAAGCAACAAACGCTGAGGATTCTGAATCTTGCAAAAGGGGCTGAAATCGAATCTGTAGGGAGAATTTATTTATCATGGAATTCAGATCCTTGCTTGACAGAAGAAGAACCCTATCGGAAGGGCCATGGAACCTGTTCAGGAACTTAGTCTTGTTCAAGGAAATCCAAGGACTCCAACACCCTCGAGAAATATCATTTGATTCGATAAGTATTTAGATTCAACTGCATAATCTTCCTCTTGCGTTTATGAATAAGAGGTCATTAGAATCAATTGCAAATGTTTGCGTGGTTATCGAAATCGATGAAGGCGAAAGGGGTAATTTTTGGGGTCGTTTTGCTCGTGTTCGGGTGGCTTTTAAATTATCTAACCCTCTGAAAAAATTTGTTAGTGTTTGAATGGAGAATCAAACAGAGTGTGAGACCTCTAGTGGCGACCGAGAAAATCCTCCGTTCGGTGCTTGGCTGAAAGCGTAGAATCATTATGCAGGGAAGAAGAATCGAGAAGAGGGTCGAGCTTCTCCCAGGAGTTCTCCAGCTGGGTCATCCTCTTCGAGCCGAGATCCGAGAAAGTTATTAAAACGAGATGTGCACAATCCGAGTAGGGAATGCCATAGCCCGATTAATCCTGACAGCGATCCGAGCATAATGGAGGTTATTAGAAATACTGAGAAAAGTGATGCTATCCCTCACCTGCTTCCAGAAGAGAATTATCTAATGGTCGCAAAAATGATGAAGTGTGAGAAATCGGTACAGACTGACCAGGAGGTAGACATGTTGAAAGAGTTAGAGGGTCAAACTACCCCTTCTAAATCTACTACAGGAGTCAGGATCATACCAGATTTCCAACCAGTTACGAAGATGATCCAGAAAGAGGACGGGAAGAGAAGTATGATTTCTCCAGAACGAAGACCAAAAAAATGGAGCAGGCTGGATAGTAGGGATAATCGGAGTGACTCTGAAAACATTTGTAACACTCCAGAAGGTAATCGTGGAGGATAAACGATGCTGGAAAGAACATTTCCATGTTATTATTAAGTCCTTCTCATCAGGTTATATTAATTGTGTAATCGTGGAGGATAATCGATGCTGGAGATTTACGGGTTTCTACGGAGATCCAAAAACTGCTGACAGAAAATTTTCTTGGGAATTATTACGCAAACTTCATCAACAGGTGGATATTTGTCATCTCCGCTGGCTGGTTTGAGGTAATTTCAACGAAATTTGCTTTAGTACTGAAAAGAGCGGAGGTAGACCCCAGTCTTCTGCTCAAAGGATGCTTTACGAGAAGTGCTAGATTTTTGTGAACTTCGAACAATCTTCAGTGAAGGGGACCCGTTTACTTGGGTTAACCGGTGAAGGGCAAAAAATATAATATTTGAAAAGCTGGATAGGTTTGTTGGGACCTCTACGTGGTGTGATCTTTACCCAGCTGCTCGAGCCTGTAATCTTGAATTTTTTGGATCTAACCACAAGCCAATTGAAATTACGCTTGGCGAGAGAACAAGGCTAGTAATCAGAGGTAAAGTTTTCTTTCGGTTTAAATCTTGTTGGTTAAGCGAAGAGAACTTTGGAAGTTTTGTGAAAGAAGGATGGCGAATGGCTGATACCTCCTGCCCAATTACTACAAAATTGGCAACTTGCAGTGATTTCATCACAGCTTGGGCGGGGTCTTAGTTCCGAAAATTATCAAAGAATATTAAACAAAGAAGGGATAAACTCAATCTTCTGTCAACCTCAAATTTATGTGATTTATTCGCAGAATTATTCGATTTGTTCGAGGAGAATTATTTGATTTGCTCGAGATATTACTTAATTTGTTCGTGGAATTACTTGGTTTGTTCGAGAAAAATTATGTGATTTATTCGCGGAATTATTCGATTTGATCGAGGAGAATTATTTGATTTGCCCGAGATATTATTTGATATATTCGTGGAGGTTTTTTTTTTCCCAAAACGGCAGGAGCAACTATTATAAGACTCGAAAGCGAACAATGTTCGAATACAACCGGAAACTGAGAACACCGAAACGTGAGAGACACGTCACAGACGGTCTAGAGCCTCGACTAGGATACAATAATACTCAAACACCAACTACAGAAAAAGGAAAGAAAGTAACCATCACCACTGCTAAAAGCCTAGCAACAAGTTACAATCTTCTAGACAAAAACTAAGCAGACCACAAGGACACATAAAAACAGAAATAAGAACCAAAACAAAATAAAGAAACTAGACAGCAGCTTAGAATAGTAGCCAATCTGAGTGCGCCATTCTGACCAACACATTGTCTGGTATGAAGGTCTTTTGAAATATCCATAAGTTTCTGGACTTCCAAAGCTACCAAAGCATGTATGTGGAGAGTTGAATTATTGCTTCGACCACTTCAGAATGGTCCAGTGAGCAGACTTTATACCACCAATCATTGAAAGACATGTCCCTTCTGCTAAGATCATTCCATTGAACTGGACAAAGTTTCCAAACATTCACAGCTCTTGGGCATGAGACAAATAGATGCTGCAGGGTTTCTTGTTCTTCACCACAGATTGGACAGGTTATATCAATGCTCATTCCTCTTTTCCAGATATTTGTAGCAACTGGAAGAGTGCCACTGAGGCATTTCCACATAAAGAATTTAAGCTTAGGTGCAATTTTTAAGTGTCAGAACCTCATGTTAGCAGAATTTTTGAGATTAGAGGATCTACTGCTTTCAGGAATATCAGCCTGCAGGAACTTTAGATGAGAAAGATGCTTATAAGTACTGGACACTGAGA
Organism: Striga asiatica; assembly: GCA_008636005.1. Taxonomy (NCBI): domain Eukaryota; kingdom Viridiplantae; phylum Streptophyta; class Magnoliopsida; order Lamiales; family Orobanchaceae; genus Striga; species Striga asiatica. The sequence continues at coordinate 497,606 of BKCP01005084.1, forward strand.
AGACTCCTTTTTTATCCAAGCCCCAATAATATCTATCACTTCTGTCTGGATTCAGAGTGCCTATGTCCAGAATAGCTTTGTTATAATCTTCCTCAAAAACCTGTTGGACAAGCCAGTCATTTCATTGTGAGCCATTGGACTGCAGCAACTCCCTAACCCAGATTAAATGACCCCTAGCAATAGGGATTAAGGTAGGGGAAGGCTTCTGCAGCTTTGGAACCCAATAATGATCATCAATTCTGGTTGACATCCCATTTCTAATCTCAATTCTGAACCATTTATCAAACAATAGCATAACATCCATCCAACTATTCCACATCCAGGACCCACCTTGGATTTTTTTTGCATTCACAATGGAAGAGTGGGGAAAGTACTTGTCTTTAAGAACTCTGCTCCACTAGGAGGTCTGGGTTAGAGGCCACTCTCCACAATTGCTTGCAGATAAGAGCTTTGTTAAACAGTTGGAGATCATGGAAACCAAGGCCACCTGAGTGTTTTGGGAGTGTTAGAAAACTCCATTTTTTCCAGAAGATGCCCTGACCTACTTCAGAATTTGACTTCCACCAGAAGTGGGCACAAAGTTTGGCTATATCTGCACATAGAGTGATTGGCAGCTTGAAACAAGACATAGAAAATATTGGCAGTGCCTGGATTACTGCCTTCAAGAGTACAGCTTTACCAGCTGAACTGAGAAGCTTGCCCTGCCAACCAGAGAGTTTATTCCTGACAGCCTGGAAAAGATAGTCAAAGACTTCTCTCTTATTTTTTCCAATGCCTAGAGGAAGTCCAAGATACCTAGTGGACCTGTGGGTAACAATGCCATTTAGAGTAGAACAAATGGTGGATTGAAGATTCTGAGGAGTGTTCTTGCTAAAGAAAATTGCTGATTTGTTTAAATTGACTGCTTGGCCTGTGAAGAGCCTGTACTGTTCAAGGATACTCATTAGGATGGTAGCTTGATCATTTCCAGCCTTGCAGAAGAAGAGTGAATCATCTGCAAATAAGATATGAGAGAGCATGGGGCCATTCCTAGAGATTTTCATCCCTTTGAGCAGTCTAATATTGACAGAGTTTAGAATTAAAGCAGATAATAGCTCAACAACAATAATAAAGAGGTAAGGGGATAAGGGATCCCCTTTCCTAATGCCTCTGGATGGGGACACATAGCCACTGAGAGAACCATTTATTTTGAAAGAGAAAGTTGCAGATGAGACACATATCATGATCAGCTTCACAAAATCCATGTGGAAACCCATTTGCAGCATGATTTTCTTTAAACATAACCATTCCACACGATCAAAAGCTTTTATCAAGTCCAATTTCAGAGCCATGAAAAAATTAGGGCCAGAGGTGTGCCTATTCAAAAAGTGGAAGGCTTCTTGGGCAATAATCACATTGTCTACAAGTTGTCTACCCTCTACAAATGCAGCTTGGTAAGAATTGATGCAGTTTGTCAAGCAACTCTTTAATCTTAGAGCCAGAAGCTTAGATATCATCTTATAAACAACACAACATAAACTTATTGGCCTGAACTGCCCTAAATTGTCAGGAGTTGGACATTTTGGAATTAGAGAGATGACTGTGTGATTCCAGTATTTGAGAATCTTACCTGAGTTGAAAAAGCTTGCAACTGCTGCTAAAATGTCTTGCTTGATAAGAGGCCAGAAGTGCTGGTAGAAGGCCGCTGTCAGGATTTAGACTGAAAAGAGAGTTCTCAACCTCCTCTTCTTCAACTGGTTTGAGCAAAGCTTGGTTCATTTCAGAAGTTATAGAAGTAGGGATGAGAGGAAGAATGGATTCTCCACCCCAGCATCCTTCAGAGGAGAATAAGTTTGAGTAAAACTCTTCAATATGCTTCTCTATCTCCCTTTGAGTGGTGAAGATGTGGCCTTGGTGAGAGGTCAGCCTGGTGATAGCATTGTATCTCCTTTTTTGCAATGTAAGAGTGTGAAAGAACATGGTGTTGACATCCCCATCCTTCAGCCATTCGGATTTGGCCTTTTGCTGCTAGTACAATTCTTCCTGCCTGTGAGCCTGGTTCAATGATCTTCTGGTTGACTCCCATTCCTCCCAATTAATGGCTGCTTTGTTCTGATTCAGAGTTTCAAGCTTTGCATTAAGAGTAGCAATGGTTTTCTGTCTCTCTGAGTGGAAGGGGGAACTCTATTTCAGCAGTGCTACTCTTGTGATCTTGACTTTCTCTTTGAGCTGGAAAAAAGGAGTGCCTTGTACTTCTGAAAGCCAAGCTTGCTTGACTACCTCTTTACAACCCTCCCTTGTCAATCATCTTTTGTCAAAATGGAAGCTAGTCTTTATCCTTTCTCTTGGTAGTCCCGAACTAAGAACTAGGGCAGAGTGGTCAGAGGCACTTCTGATCAGATTAGTGACTGTTGCATTTGGGTGCAGCTGGTTCCAGTCCAGTGAGCCAAAAGCTCTATCCAGTTTTTCTTTTACTAAGTCGGGGTGAGCTCTGTTGTTACTCCATGTAAAAGAGGGCACTAGCATTTGAATCTCCTCCATAGCCATGTCTCTGACAAAGTTTGTGAACCCTGTGAATGAATTAGGAGTTCTGAGATTGCCCCCTTGCTTATCACCATTTGATAGAATGTCATTCCTGTCTCTTATGGCAAATCAGCTGTTCCCCCAGGAATGTTTATCATTGAGCAGGTCTTCCCATTGATCAATTCTGAGACTTTTAATGGGGTTAAGATAGACAAAAATTCCCCATTGAGGAGAAGAAGTGGACAACAAAAATTCAATAGCTATATAAAATTCCTTGCATATAATTTGCTTAATAATTACTTGGGAATTCCAGAACAAAACTAGTCCACCACTGCAGCCCAAAGGGTCCACTGTGATGAATCTATCTGCAAAACCCAGCTTATTACTAACTGTATTCACAAAGGCTTTTGATTTTTTTGTTTCTGAAAGGAAGAGAAAAGTTGGGTGATGAGTTCTTTGCAACTCTCTGATTTGGGAAATTGTAGAGGGCCCATCCAGCCCTCTACAATTCCACACCACAGCTAACATTGACCACTTGGGTGCCATTCAAGGCTGGCAACCCCCACCTTTTCAGAATCTTCTTGTGGTTTTTCTAGTACATCTTGCTTAAGAATTTTTGAGACTTTGGATGAAGATGGGAGCTCACATTCTGCAGAGGTTCTCTTCAGTCTTGAGACATTATCAATCACAATTGGTATAACAGGTTCCCTGAGCAATCTGCCTGACTTGTTCCTTAAACTTTTCCATGTTTTTGCAGGTCCAGTGGGTTTCTGCTCTATCTGAGGAAGGATTGGAGAAGGCTCAGCGATTTCTAACTCCATCAATGTTGTTTTTCCTATATCTGCTGGACTAGGGTCAACCAACTCCACATCTGGGGTTGGAGTTTTGTTTTGAGAAGAGATAGATAATGCTGTAGATACCTTGACAGAAGAGGGAGAGGATTGAGGGTCCACTGATGCTTGCATTGAGTGAGAGGGATCAACTGTGAGGATAGGAATAATTTGGTTATTTTGTTCTGCCAGATTTGAGGATGCTCTTTGTGCTCTTCTTAGCTCAGAATCAGGTGTGGGGGATGGAGGAGAGGAGCTTCTGTTTTTTGATTGACTTCCTCCTAACCACTTCTGCCCTTCAGTGGCCTTCAGCCAATCACCGTATTGACCCTCTTTAAGAGCTTTGTTTTTAATATCTTGGATTCTTTCCTGACAAGTTCTTTCCAAATGCCCTATTTTGCCACAGTAGTGGCACAGGTTCATGAGCTTTTCATACTTAAAACCCACAGTCACCACATCTTCACCTAAACGGATATGTGCTAATCTGGGAATTGGTTCTTCCAGATTCAAGGTAGCAAGGAGCCTAAGCATCTTATCTCCATGATTAGCATTGTTCATAATGACCACATTATTCACTTCCTTAAAAGTATTACCTATCTTCAATCCCACATCAGCGCTTACCCAGTTAAGAGGTAGATTTGTTACCTGTACCCATAAGCTAATCTCACTGAAGCTGGGATGTTTGCTGTTGAGATTGCGAGACCATTCTCTAAGGATTAGATATTGGTTTTCGAAACTCCAATTTGAACCACCCGCTACCCGGTTTTTATCTTCTTTGCTTTTGAAGATGAACTGAAAGTAGTTCGGGCTGAGTTCTTTCACCTCCATCTGCTGGTTCAGCCGCCATATTTGTGTCATTGCTCGTTTTACACCGAACCAACCCGCGACTCTGTCCCTATCACTTTCCCAAATAAACTTCTTTGGCATTCATCATCGCTCAATCGAATATCTTCCTTGGCAATATCTATTACGTTAATTTCCCTTTCGGACAAAGAGAAATCATTCAACCTAGATGATAGCTCATCATCAGGGTGAGTATGAAAGTTGCCCGCCATAAGTGGAGCCCTAAAAATGGGAGAGGAAACGACTGGAAATAGTTCCTCCGCAACACTATCAACGACGACAGAATCTGTAATTCACGAAACCAGCTGACCACTTGAGAAATCTAGGCTAGAATCAAAGACTGAGATCGCTCCCAACGAGAGAATCTTGAGCGCCTAACGAGAGAATTATTGCCTACTGTATTTGATATATTTGTGGAGTATTTTTGATTTATTCGTGGAGAATATTTGATACATTCAGGGAGATTATTTGATATATTCGTGGAGATTAATCGATATATTCGTGGAGGTTATTTGATATATTTGTGGAGTATTATTTGATTTATTTGTGGAGAATATTTGATATATTCGGGAGATTATTTGATATATTCGTGGAGGTTATTTGATATATTCATGGAGAATATGTGATATATTGGGGAGATTAATTGATATATTCGTGGAGATTATTTGGTATATTCGGGGAGATTATTTGATATATTCGTGGAGGTTATTTGTTATATTCATTAGAATATTCGATTCATTCGAGGAGATTATTTGATTCGTTCGTGGAGATATTGTTCGGTTTATTCATGAAGATATTTGATTTGTTCGAGGAGATATTATCTTATTTATTCGTGGAGGTATTTGATTTATTTGTGGAGAACGAATATGATATTCAATCGCTTAGAGATCATGATACAAAGAAGATAACTTATGTGTTCTTGGTCCATCCAGAGTCGAAAAAGACACTTAGAGCATACTCTTGAGTCATTGGCATGGACTCCACGTACAGGACAAACAGGTACGAAATGCCTTTGTTCCAAATTACTAGCATGACTCCTGGTAATAATTTTTTTTTTTTTTTTTTGATTGCTTATGCAATTATTAAGGATGAGTCAGCTAATAGTTATCGATGGGTGTTGAAGAATTTACGAATTTTTATTTGGAATGATGTTGAGCCCACAGCCATTTTGACTAACATGGAGATGGGGTTGATGGCTCCCATTAAGGAACAATTTCCTCAAACTCCCCACTTGCTTTGTACTTTCCACATCAACAAGGATGTGGAGAACCAAGTGTACAAAAATTAGGTGGTAATAAAAAGGTAAATAGTCGGGATTACCCTTCGAGATTTAAAAGTGGCACATGGAGACTAGTATGGCAAGCCGACACCGTGGAGAAGTACGAAAAAGCCTTGGCAGACATGAGAGAAAAATTGCGTCCTTATCCAAAAATTTGGTCGTGCTGTCGTAAGCACCCAAATTAACCTTGCTTAAGAATATGTAGTAGTGTGAGCAAGGATCGTATCCACAAGGAGAAGTAAATGAAATCTATCAACAATGTGATTAAAAAGGGGGGATTTGATGTGATTAGCTAACTCAACTAAAATTACCTATCAAATAATAAATAAAAATAATAATAAAATAAAACTTAATAAGCGAAAATAAATACAATATGAATATGCCTTGGTTGAATTGATTTCCACCCTCGACTGTTCCACTGATCACTGATGAATAAATATAAACTCACAATTCACGCAACTATCAATGAATACAAATTCTTTCTCCTAATTTAGTCACGCAAAATAAATCCTTCTACGAGACTCTTATAACTAGTTAATTTCCAACATCGTGAAGAAATTTTCTAGCAATAGCATTAAATACAAGAGATCAACAGTCCAAGCAACAAATAACCAATTCGTTAAATATTAACTTGTTCAATTGTTTCGCCTAAGAACGACAACGCCTAAATCCGGTCAATTATCTATCTTAGTTGCCTTTAATGAAAGACACATGATCTAAATCCGACTCAAGTATCAATCAAGCAATAGATCGTACCTGAAGAATAACAGGTGGCCAATCCATCAACTACGCATAACAATCATAAAAATATGCACACGAAACATTGATGCTAAAAATATATGAATTGGAATAAAAACTAATTTGATCTCACAGTAGTAGGTATGGGGTTTCGATCGTCTCCAACCAAGACAAAGATAAATTAGCTGCGTAGGGCTATCATAATCCAAGAGAAAAGAAAAAGAAAAATAATGATAAAGATAGAGTGAATGAGAGCAGCCCTCTGATCTGCCGCCTCTGCTGCTTGCGTCCTTCTGCTCCCCCGGCAGATCTATTCTGCTTGCTGTTACGTATGATGTAAGTTTAGTATTCAACTGGGCTTAATTAATTTGGGCTCAGTTGAGAAGTTTGTTCCAGAATTACACCAACATAGCCATGTCACAGTATCAAGGCAAAACCAAGACTGCCATGTTAGTTGTATTTAATCTTGTAGTCAGAAGCTTAGCCTGATATGCTACGGCAGGACCTCTTAGCAATCCCCACTTATTCCTTGTTCAACCTCATCCATAATTTAATATGCTTAAGGACCTTCAAACTGCATAAAAAAACAAACAACGATAGTCTCTGCTCGATAATGCAAGATAATGTCAAACATATATCAATTGAACACAAATGTTAAATATAAATCATAAATTAATCCACTAAATCGACACATATTTTTGACTTATCAAACATCCCCAAGCTTAAACAGATGCTTGTCCTCAAGTATCAAGTCAAATCCATCATCTCACCTCATAGTCATCATCTATCTTCTAATGCCAACTCAAAAATATTTTGCATGCAACGAACAAAGGTTAAAGCTTAGTCCTCATCAACCGACACCAATAAAAATAAAATCAACAATCACATAACTTAAAACACATGAAATCAACACTTCTCACGAGATTCACTCTTGCACTCAAAAGTGTATAGCTAGATATTAAGCTTACACTCAGGTCAAGACATCGAAGATTTTTACCATAAGCTTGCAAAGATATCACATCCAACCACCCAAAATGAAAATGAATAAACACAAAATCAAAGGGTTAAAATCGGTTTGTAATAAGGCTTAAGGTAATGTGGGATATGAAAGATGTTGGCTAATGGAATCGAAGCAATCATACAAACTTTTCATAAATCGAGCTTAACCAAAATGTAAAGCAAGCTAATCATGCGATCACGATATGCATCCAACATAAAACGTAATCTAACACAATGCTCTTTCAGCTTTTTTTCTTTCTTTTTTTTCTTCTCTTTTTTTTTTCAATTTTTTTTATTCAAGGTTATGGCTCAAAGGGGCTTACTTGTGGTTTATGAAAAAGGGTAGGCTTCAAAAGAAAGGCTATAAAGAGAAAAGGCTAGTCCTAAGTACCCTTATTTTGATTTCATGAATCCACTTTCATCAAAGGTGTAAACATAGACATGTATAGCAAAGCAAGTTCTAGAAAAGCCAACTAGTCGAGACATCACACACTCAAGAAAATGGAGCATGATATTCAATATATGCTCATAGGCTCAAATCTTACTAATAAGAGGGTAATAAGTGTTAATCTCATGCATTCGTCCATCAAGTGATCATCAAGAAAAATTATTCACCGTGCAGTAACAAGGACTTCAAAATTATTTTTGCACACATAAGAAATCACGTTTGACGAACTGGCACCAGTAGAATCAAGAATAACCACAAGAGAAATAACAAATATGACTCAATACTATTCACGCACTCATGCAGTGACTGCTCTACTTCTACTAGAACCAAACTAAACATTTAAAATAAATCCTAAATGCAACCTACCTGAATACTAATGCAACTATACTATATAATCGGTACGAACACACATACATCCCCAAGCTTAAGTCCTTAAAATATATCATAATGAATGCAAAAGCATGAAGAGTATGTATATATATATGCTAGGTAGAGAGACTCACAAATTTATTCGCCAAGGAGGTTTTGGGATGGGTCTCAAAGATGCTATGAGTGCTCTTATTCGTCCAAGAAACCCTAAAGTCCATATACTTCATTCTTCTTAGCAACACCAGACTGCATTTTTAGAGGCCTACCGTTGAACCTTAACTTCCCACATTCTCCATAAAAGATGCATCTGATGTGGTCGAGCATGGGCCTTAATTCTCCCAAACATGCCATGAGTCCACCTTCTTTTGTAGGCCAGAAAACATCCTCGTATTATCGAAATGTTCCATATATGTATCTGGTGTACCCATCATTCACATAGGGAAAAGAAGCCAAGAGATAAGAAGGTACCAGCTTATACTCGGGATAACATGAGACATCCTTTTCCTTCTCGTTCTTGTCAGCCTCATATTTTGCGTTCATATTAGCAACATCACAATGAACATGCTCAGCAACATGGCCATGTTGAAGTTCAGACATCACTTTTTTTTTTTTTTCTGTAGCAGGCATGAAATCGCCCCCTGCCTTAGCCTCTGAATCTATGCCCAGTTCTGCATCTCCGAGAACATGGTCAACACTATGGCCATGCTGGCCATTAGAGTGTTCTTTTTCTTCTGTTACTTGAAATAAACTCATACCAACAGTCTCATAGAGAACATGGTCAGTGACATGACCATGTTGGCCATCAGAGCATTGCTTTTCTTCTGCTGCTGCTTCAGGAAGCTCTCGTGGTGCCTTTTCCTCTGTTATCTTCTCTTCATCAAGCAAAACCCCTTCACCACTATGCATGATCATATCGCTCATGTCACTTTGGTCCATCTCTGTTATGAAATGTAGTTCTTCATCAGCTTGGGTCTCCAAATGTTTCACACTCTTGGCCAACTGATTTATTTGATTCTCCAATATTTTTATGCTCAACACGGTTTCATGTTGAAATTCGAGGGTACTAGAAGCCAATTGCTCAATAATTTCTTCAAGCACCATACCAGAATCTGCATTTGGGTATTGCATAGACAGTGGTTCTCCCGTATAAAAGTTAGATCCCTCTTGAAATCCCCTATCATGGTTCTCAAAATCAAAGTGCATGCCTGTGTCAAAACGATCTGACTGATTGGCCCAACCAAAATTATATATGCTGGAGAAAGGATCGTATGGTTGGTATGTATCAAAATTCACACAACTACCAATTGAATTAACACCTCTTGCAATCCTTCCATCTTGATCCAACATAGGACAAGAGTCAATGTCATGGGCTGTGGTTGCACATATTTTACAAGGTTTCACTGACCTCATGTTGTCAGCAGCCTATTGATGAATATATGCAGTTAGTTCATCCAAAATCTCTTCCATACTGACTTCACCGTATGTCCTTGGACCAAATCGAATCACCTAAAATTCTTGGAACCTGCTCGCTCCCACAAGTTGGTATTGATGCAACAATTCCTGAAAAATGAAAATGGAAAAACAAATAAAAGAGAAACAAGAAATAATAATAATAATAATAATAATAATAATAATAATAATAATAATAATAATACACAATCACAAAGTCAAAGATTCAATTTAAATTCTCCCCGGCAACGGCGCCAAAATTTGGTCGTGCTGTCGTAGGCACCCAAATTAACCTTGCTTAAAAATATGTAGTAGTGTGAGCAAGGATCGTATCCACAAGGAGAAGTAAATGAAATCTATCAACTATGTGATTAAAAAGGGGAGATTTGATGTGATTAGGTAACTCAACTAAAATTACCTATCAAATAATAAATAAAAATAATAATAAAATAAAACTCAATAAACGAAAATAAGTATAATATGAATATGCCTTGGTTGAATTGATTTCCACCCTCGACTGTTCCACTGATCACTGATGCATAAATATAAACTCACAATTCACGCAACTGTCATTGAATACAAATTCTTTCTCCTAATTTAGTCACGCAAAATAAATCCTTCTACGAGACTCTTATAACTAGTTAATTTCCAACATCGTGAAGAATTTTTCTAGCAATAGCATTAAATACAAGAGATCAACAGTCCAAGCAACAAATAACTAATCCGTTAAACATTAACTTGTTCAATTGTTTCGTCTAAGAACGACAACGCCTAAATCCAGTCAATTATCTATCTTAGTTGCCTTTAATGAAAGACACATGATCTAAATCCGACTCAAGTATCAATCAAGCAATAGATCGTACGTGAAGAATAACAGGTGGCCAATCCATCAACTACACATAACAATCATAAAAATATGCACACGAAACATTGATGCGAAAAATATATGAATTGGAATAAAAACTAATTTGATCTCACAGTAATAGGTCTGAGGTTTCGATCATCTCCAACCAAGACAAAGATAAATTAGCTGCGCAGGGCTATCATAATCCAAGAGAAAAGAAAAAGAAAAATAATGATAAAGATAGAGTGAATGAGAGCAGACCTCTGATCCTCCGCCTCTGTTGCTTGCGTCCTTCTGCTCCCCCGGCAGATCTATTCTGCTTGCTGTTACGTATGATGTAGGTTTAGTATTCTACTGGGCTTAATTAATTTGGGCCCAGTTGAGAAGTTTGTTCCAGAATTATACCAACATAGCCATGTCACAGTATCAAGGCAAAACCAACACTGCCATGTTAGTTGTATTTAATCTTGTAGTCAGAAGCTTAGCCTGATATGCTACGGCAGGACCTCTTAGCAATCCCCACTGATTCCTTGTTCAACCTCAACCATAATTTAATATGCTTAAGGACCTTCAAACTGCATAAAAAAACAAACAACGATAGTCTCTGCTCGAAAATGCAAGATAATGTCAAACATATATCAATTGAACACAAATGCTAAATATAAATCATAAATTAATCCACTAAATCGACACATATTTTTTACTTATCATTTTGCATTATCTTGAGTCCACATGGTTGGATCCACACAAGGAGAAGTTTGTTCGTCTCTGGACTAACCAAGTACAACACTTTGGGAACACAACAACTTGTAGAGTGGAAAGCGCACACGCCGCCTTGAAACAATGGCTTAACACATCCACCGGCTCATTTGATACTCTTTTTATTTCGATACTTGAGGAAACTGGATCTAAAAATACACAAATCAGGTACATAATTACATTATGGTTATGGTTTGTAATATTTAAATATAAAAGTTATGTGTTAAATGATTAAGACAAAAAAATAAGTTACAGTAATGAAGCTTTTGAATCAAACGTTTAAAGCCCTTTAAGCATATCACTGAGAAGTTTTCAGCTATTTCAAGCTTTCATGTTAGACGTTTAAAGTCTCTTGAAGCATACCACTGGGAAGTTTCTGGCTATTTAGAGCTTCCATATTAGACGTTTGAAGTTTCTTTAAGCTTATCACTGGGACGTTTCAAGTTGTTCCAAGCTTCTATACTAGATGTTTACTATCTCTTTAAGCATGCTTCTGGGACGTTTGGTTGTCTTTCAATGTTTGGCCTTGGACGTTCATTTTATTTGTTAATTACTTACAAGCTGAATATAATATTTTCATTAACATGTATGATCAAGAACAATCAGTGTGTAAGGGTAATGTGGATCACGCAGTACCCCCATTCACATACTTGAGAAATCGCGCATCACCCAAGAACAATCATTGTGTAAGAGTAATCGATCGAATTTAAAAAATAAAAAATAAAAAAGCTAGTAGTTGGATTAACAACAGTCAAAAGCTTTAAACAATCCAGATTAGCGGGTTGCCAACGGTCCAATACCAGGCCACGGGTTGGCTTGACTCGGTCAACAGATTAAAAAAAAAAAGAAAAATATGGCGGGCCGTCTCGAGGACCAGCCTAGACGCGGCCCACTGACTCAAAATTTTTTATACATGAGGCCCATAACCGGCCTAGTCAACTACGAGCTCGGTAACCTGTTGACTATGGGCCGGTTCGGTCGAACCGACCCACCTGGTCGGGCCGGCCCATGGCCATTACTAGTACTCTAAACACGTAAGATGTAAACATGAACGTGCATACAATACATCTACTTTGATTCACTATAAAATATGCACATCTACTTTGATTCACTAAAAAATAAGTTCATTTCTATTGGACTAATAGTCTAAGTGAGATCAATTCACAACTATGCGAATTATTTGTAAACTAATAAAAAATTATGATTCTATTAAAAAAATATTCTGTCATTAATAAATATGATTACAATTTTATTATTAAAATTCTATTAAAAATAAGTGTATATTATAAAATAACGATTCTATATCCTTTTAAAGATTTGTTGCATGGGTTTATGTTAGGTTGATTATCGTAAGATATGTGGGAAAGTAGTTTGGGTGATATGTGGAAAAAATCAAATTATTGAGGAAGCTTTCACGTTGGACGTTCCTGGGTAAATTAAGCTTTTCGTAAAGAAGTTTGTTATTGTCCTAAGTTTACTTCTAGGCTTTGGATTCAAAGCTTAACTGTAAGACGTTCCATAAAGACTTAAGCTTCCTTCTGGAACGTTTATTTGACTTCCAAGTTTAGCTCCAGGACGTTTATTTTCACAATGGAGCTTCCATGCTGGACGTTTGCTTGGCTACCAAGCATAGCTTTTGGATGTTTGCTTTCTTAGGCAATTTTCAATGAAGAACGTTTGGTATACTTTAAAGCTTAACTCTTGGACGTTTCACAAGGCCTCAAGCTTTCCAGTTAGATGTTTACTTGACTTCCAAGCTTAGCTCCTGGACGTTTGTTTTCACAATGGAGCTTCCATGTTAGACGTTTGCTTTCATAGGCAAACATTAATAAAGGACGTTTAATATGCATTAAAGATTAACTCTTGGACGTTTCACAGGGCCTCAAGCTTTCCAGTTAGACGTTTAGCGACAGAATAAACTTGCAGTTTAAAAGTTTTAAATGTGTTGCCCCTTCTCATTTAGACGTTTCTCTTCAGAGTCGGGCTTCGCATTTGGACGTTTCCTTTGCTTCCAAGCTTAGCTCTTGGACGTTTGTTTTCACAGTCAGGCTTCCTTGCTGGACGTTTCTTTGGCTGCCAAGCTTAACTTCTAGACGTTTCTTTGGCTTCCGAGCTTAGTTGATAGACGTTTGAATGCCTTTTTTTAGTAACTTTTTTTTTTCACAGGGATATTTTTGTAAATTTATCATTTTTTATTTTTTTTTCGGGCGACAAGTAGTAATTTGGTATAAATTACTTTATTTTTTATAAAATAAAATATTAAAAAATTATAAATTTACAAAAATATCCTTATGGTAAAAACATTTAATGGAAAAAGTAGTAGTCTACATAAATGAGTCAAAGTCTAACAATATGTTAGGACTTGTGGTAAATAATATAAAAAGTAGTAGTCTATACATAAATGAGAAGTCTAACAATATGTTAGGACTTGGAAAATGACATTATGTTAGGACTCAGGAGGAGATTGAAAAGATTTTTTTTTAGTTTTGGCTGGTGGGATGGACAAAAGAATTTGAGTTGTTTTGAAAAGTGTAATTGATGTAAAACAAAAGTGTAATTGGAATATTATATTATAACAAAAAAAAAGTGTAACTGGAATATTTATTATCATTAATATTATATATGATATCAATTTCTAATGCTATTAAAATTATTACTACTACAAGAAAATGCTAAAGTTCTAATGGAAAATTCCAACAGAAAAATATTTGAATGGAATTCCAACGACAATTTCAATCGATATTCTAATGCTGGCATTTCCATTGGAATCTTTCAATAGATTTCAAAAAAAATTTCAACACATATTTCGTTGAAATGAGTTATCTATTGGTATCTTCATTGGAATTTGACAATTTCAACGGTAAATTTTTCAACTGGGGTAGAAATAAAAATTCTAACGAAAATTGCATATTCCAACGGAAATTCTTACTATAAAAAATCCTGGAAAAATAGCCGCTGAAATTATCAAATTTCATCTAAATTCGAATGGAAAAATCATTCAAACGGAATATTTTTGTTGGAATTTCCGTTGGAATCATTCCATCGGAAGCTATGGCATTAAAATTTTCATTGGAATATATTACTATAGGATTTCCTATTGAAATATAACAATTTTTCTATAGTGTACAAATACTAAGTGATCAGACAAAATATATGACTATATAAACCTATTAAATTAAATAATTGTCTAACATTTCCATGGATTGTGTTACATTTCGACGCATATATTTTCACGGAAGAATCTTGTGCATAAATAAAATAAAATAAAAATAAAATCGAAAAGGAAACGTTAAGATTATACTTCTTAAATGATTGCCAATTTTTTTTTTTCTTTTTAAAAACATGAAGCTTGTAGATAATGTATATAGCAAGTAATTCTGTTATTAAATTTATTGTAAATAAGTGATGAATTTATTTTTAAATTATTTTTTGTTATTTTATTTTTTAATAAGTAAAATTAATATTCTTAACAAAAAATGCAACGGATAAGCAAAAAATAAAAATCTTATATATACGGTAGGTAACCTTAAAAAAGATGAATTTTAATTTAATATTATGAGTGCATTTTTTAGTATTTTAAATTATTTTATTTCTGTTATCACATAATATCATCTTTTGTAGTAACTAATATTAATTTTTAAAATCCGCTACTTCACATATAAACATTAATTAAAAAAATATAAACGTACATGTCAACACAAGTTTTAAAATGCATTGTATCATTTTAAAATTANAACCAAATTTTAGATACTATGTAATAACTTTAAACATTTATTTGGTCGGAAAGGATATTACAAGTGTCAAGTCACCATCAAAGTTCAAACCACTTTATACATTCCCTATAAATTCAACAACTCCACATAAATCCTCTCACACTCACACGAGACACAACATCCAAAAAAACAAAGAAGTAGAAATATCAGCCTCGAAATAACTAAATAACTAATCCCACTGAAAAATAGAATTGAAGATGAAGGCGAAGAAAGGATGTGTGACGGTACAAGTGGGGCTGGAGGACGATAACGGCTTTCAGAAGTTTTCGATCCCAATCTCGTATTTGTACCATCCTCTGTTCCAGAATCTTCTCGAAGAAGCCCGCGAAGTTTATGGCTACAACTCGTCGGGCCCACTCGTTCTCCCCTGCTCTGTAGACGATTTTCTTCAGCTCCGATGGCGGATTCAGAGAGAGCGCACCGGCGCCGTCCTCCCGCCAGCTTCTCTTCTCTCATTCTATTCCTGTTAAATCATCCAAAAATCCAATCACCGCTTTTTTTTTTTTCTTCTCTCCCTTTTTTGTTTGTTTGCTCGTTGTCAGAAAAAAATAGAGAATTTGGTGAGGGGCAGTTTCGTCATTTTATTTTAGAAATTCGGCTACTCCTCCCTCTCTTAACTTGATTTTCTGTTGTGATGGTGGGTTCGTGCATATTGGAGAAATGAATGGATTTGTGTTATATAGTTTTGCTCACTCTGCCATTAAAGAATTTCTATTTCTGGGGTTTCTTTTTCATTTATGTTGCATTATATCAATTTTCCGGCAATTAGTTAATTACTTCTTTCTTGTCTGATTTTACCAACGAATTGTCACTGTATAGTGAATGTATCTTCAATTTCTTATTGCAGGTGTGTATCTTGTGAGTATATGATTAATCCAACCATAATGACCTAATTATCCTACATTTTGGGGAAAAAAAATTGTTAAATGGTTGAATTAATTGACTAAAAAAGGAATTGACTAAAATCTTGTGAGTACATTGATTCTGATGGAACAATGATGCTTCTCCACACATTAATTTTGACGTATCAATATCTATTAATATATAAAGAGACAATGATATTTACTTGAAATAACAACTAAAAATCAACAAAAAAACATTTAGTTTCTTGTCTAAAGTATTTACTATATTGAGTAATATTTTTGGTAAAATTTTGAAAAAATTTCGCCTAAATTAATGTACAGAATAATTTTGATCAAATATTGCGGCTATTTTATTTATTAGTTACATGATTTAAATTTGGAATATAATATATTGACAAAACTTGCAGTTACTACATTTAAAAAAATAAAATATTTTTTATTTAAAATTTAAAATAAAAAAATAATTATTCATAATTTACAGGTCAATATTAACTTGGACGTCAATGACATAGTCAATTATTTATAATATAATAAATTACTCAATTACTTAATTTATTTTATTTGAATAGTTTATAAAAAAAATTAAGTAATGAAACAATATAAATTTTATATTTATACTTATTATTCACATAGGTTTGTTAAATATGTGATAACATTTATCAAAATAACTATTTTATAGAATTACATTATAGTTAAATCGAATTTCTGAATAAAAATTTTGAAGTAATACTTATTTTGAAACGAATATAATGTACTCTATCATCAATTATGTGCACCCCACGGGTCATGTACTAATTTTAAATAGGCACTTTTATGTAATTTTATACAATTTAAACTTTATATAACATTTTCAATAAATTAGTGTAGGTAATTGTATTACATATTGATTCTATATTTTTAATTTATAAATATTACTTAATAAGAATTATTAATTTATAAATATTAATGAATATCTCTTACCCCCTGCACTGCACGGGACTCATACTAGTTTTTTAGAATGCGGAATTTAATGTACCCATACTATTAAAGTTGTTATCCCAGCAAAATAAATATAGACATCCTTGAGTAGGTTTAAGTGTAATTAGTCTATTCAAGTGTGTTATTTGAAGTAAATACTATTGGGAGCAAAAAGAATCTCCCCCAATTCTCTCGTTGAGAGTGGCCCTATTCTCTCGTTGAGAGCGATTCGCAGTGATTTGCCATAGATTTCACTTTGATTCCATTGATTTCACTTTGATTGCTTTGATTCCAGATGACTACTACCATTCTCCTTTGAGTATTTTCTATCTTCTATCACAGATTGATTTGCTTCACGAAGGTAGGGCTATAGTTAAGATGGGTTTGCCGATTTGTGTGGGTCGGAACGAAGATTTAGCCCAGCGACTTCAAGGGGTTTCTCTTTCAGACCGTGAGCACGCTTTCATTGATATTGCCCAAAATGACATCAAGATCAGTGATGATGAATGTCAGCGCAGCCTTTTTGGTAAGATTATCGGGGACTGAAAAGCTAGTTGGATGGGATTGAAGCCCACTATGAGTAACATATGGCGATTATAGCAGCCTATGGAAATAAAAGAGCTTGGCCTCAATTGTTTTCAGTTCATCTTCCAAAGCCGTGAGGATCTTAAGCGTGTTGCTTCGGGCACTAATTGGATATTCGACAACCAGTTCCTTATTTTTGTGAAATGGCAAGACGATTTTTCTATTACCCATCCCATATTTTTCGAATTACAACTATGGGTGCAAGTTTTAAACCTTCCTCTAAATTGGTTGAGTTCGGAAGTGGGTCTCAAAATCGGTAAAGTTTTCAAAGTTGTTCATAATGTGGTTATAGTAGAAGCAGGTAGCCATGGAGGTCGGGTAATGAGATTGCTGGTTTCAGCAGACCTTAATGAAGCTTTACCCGTTGTGTTAATCTCAGACTTGGCAATCAGGCAGTTATTGTGGGCTTCAAATATGAAAGATTGGTGAACCTTTTTCATTACTGTGGACACATCGGTCATCTTAATCGTGGATGCACTCAGAGGATGTCAGATATAAAGGACAAAACTTTGAAAGAGGGCCATTTTGGAGAATGGATGCGAGCTACAGATAGTCAAAATTGGGCGGGGCTTAGTACCTCTGGCTCTAGAGGCCCAACTAAATCTGGCATCCCTCATTCCTCAGCCCACACTACTCGTGTCCAAACCTCCAATAGCCATGTTGAAGTTAGTAACCATCCCATACCAATCCCAGATGATGACTCTCAGAAATCTAACCTAAACCCAGATACTATTGTCCTTGATAATTCATCTCATTCAAATCTGAATCCCCAACAGATACCTCAACCATCATCGCTAATGTTAATTGAGCTGGAAGATTCTATCTCTCCCAAAGAAATGGAACTGGAGGCATCTCAGGTTAATCCCTTCATTTCTCAAGCAGAGAGCCAGGGGGTTCCCAAACCTCCTCTTAAGTCTTAGAAAAGGGCTGCATCCAAATAAGGAGGCTTCTAAGACAGGAGGACAGCCACTCCAAGGAGATGATTCCAATCCAATGGAAGAGGCATAGGGCAGAATTGGAAGAGCTTTATTCATCTGAAAATGGGAATACACCAGGACAGGAGGATAGGAAAAAATTCAAAGTCACAATTGAGAAGGTGGGGGTTTCCAGCCTTAAATGGCTCCCGAGTGAAAAATGCTAGCTGCGGTGTGGAATTGGGCCCTCTACAATTTCCCAAATCAAAGAGACTTGTAGATCTCACCACCCATTATTTTTCTTTATTTCAGAAACTAAAAAATCCAATACTTACATTAAGTCTATCAACAGGAAACTGGGGTTTGATGATAGGTTGACAATTGTAGACCCTAGGGGTCTAAGTGGGGGATTGGTTCTCTTTTGGAAGCCAGAGGTAGAAGTCATTCAGTTGGTCTCTAAGGATTTCTTCATTGCAGTAAACTTCAAAGTAGACAATGAAGAGAAAGGTTAGGGGGTTTTTGTATACATGAGCACTAACAGAACAACAAGAACTTCTCAGTGGAGGATTTTGGAAGAAGAAAGGCACTTTTGGGGTGAAGTTTGGTTTTTGATGGGGGATTGGAATGATCTGATCTCCATGGAAGATAAGAAAGGAGGAACGGTCATGAATGTCCAATGTTTTGCCCATTTCAGCTCATTCATTAAAAAACATGGAGATGGATGAGATCAATATGGTGGGGTATCAATTCACTTAGGGAAATAACAAAGAAGCTAAGGGATATGAGGAGGAGATATTGGATAGAGCCTTTGCCTCCCTTGATTGGCTCAACACCTTCCCTGATGCCTTTGTTCTTAACATATCAAGAAGTGTATCTCTGATCACTCTCTCATTCTTCTCAACACTGGATGCAAATCAGCCAGGCAGAAGAGGAGGTTTGTTTTTTATCAAAGGTGGGTAGAAAAAGAGGATATGTCTGAGGTTGTGCAGAATGCTTGGTCACAACCCCATACAGGCACACCTTTTTACAGACTGAAAGAGAAGGTTAAAACTACTAGGCTGGCACTTCTCATTTGGAGCTCTAAGTTTAAATCTCAGAATCAAGCTAAGATTGAAGAGTTATTGAAGAGTTGACTAAGCAGATGGGTGAGATTAGAGATGCTGGTATTTGTGATAATTGGGAAAACGGGGCAGAAGTTCACAGAAACCTTGAGCAAACTCACATTTTTGAAGAGAAGTTCTGGCAGCAAAAAAACAAGAATCAAATGGCTTAGAGCTGGGGACACTAATTCCAAATTTTTCCATGCTTATACCTTGCACAGAAGAAGGCAGAATGCAATCACAAGGCTTATCTCTGATAGACACAGTATATTCCAGACCAAAAGTGAGATTGAGCAACATGTCACCAGTTACTACTCTGAGCTTTTCACTACTGAAGGCTCTTGGGGAGGGGACTCTATTCTTCACCTTATTCCTAGCTCAATCTTAGCTGATATGAACCAAGAGCTGCTCAGCCCAGTAGACCAAGATGAGATAAAATCAGCTCTGTTAAGTCTCCAGCCTCATAAATCACTTGGAGAAGATCGTATGACTCCATTCTTTTACCAGCATTTTTAGAACATTATTCATACTGATTTGATTGAAGCCATAAAAAGTTCCTTTAATTATGAATCTATGCTTCAGTATTGGAATCATACTCTGGTGACTTTGGTGCTTAAATGAAATAACCCAGACTCTCATACTCAGTATAGGCCGATATCTCTGTGCAGTGTGGTTTACAAAATTCTCTCTAAAATCTTGGCTTTGAGATTGAAGAAATGCTTAGACTCTTGTATTAGTGTTTGTCAATCTGCATTTATTCAGGGGAGACAGCTTTTAGATAATTTATTCTTGCCCAGTAGGCTTTTCACTTTCTTAACAGACACAGGTCAAGGAGAAACTGTTTCATGGATTTAAAACTTGATTTGATGAAGGCCTTTCACAGAGTAGAATGGGTATGCTTGCAAAGAATTATGCTTTAGATGGGCTTTAGTCATGATTTTGTTAAATTGTTGATGGTTTGTATTACAACTTCATCTTTCTCTTTTTGCATAAATGGTTCTCTGAGTGGTGTGATTTATCCTACAAGGGGCATTAGATAGGGGGACCCCCTGTCCCCCTATCTTTTCATCATAGTCTCTGAGCTTCTCACTGCCATTGTATCTGATGCTCTCCTAAGAAATGATTTAGTTGGTCTAAAATTATCCAAAAATGGTCTTGCTCTCTCTCACCTTCTCTTTGCAGATGATGTACTGTTTTTCTGCAAGGCTGAGATCAATCAAGCTCATGTTCTGATGAATTTACTGGAAAGATATAGGCTTTTTTCTGGACAAAGGGTCAATCTGCAAAAGTCTTCCATCTTCTTCAGTAAAAATACTCCTTTTGTTCTTCAAAACTCAAATTTGTTCAGCTATGCATGGCAGTCAGATGCACTCTTCTACAAGGTACTTGAGGTTACGTCTTGGCATTGGTAAATCTAAAATTGAGACCTTTTCCTATGTGCTGGATTCAATAAAAGAAAGACTAGGGAGCTGAAAGAACAAGATGTTGTCCACAGCATGTAAAGAAATTCTTATTAGAGTTGTTCTCAATGCTTACCTGTTTTTACAATGTCATGTTTCAAATTACCAGTCTCTATCTGTAAAGCTATCTCTAGTATTAGTGAAAAATTTTGGTGGAGTAAAGGGGATTCTCATGAACAATGCATTCATTTGAGGGCATGGAAATACCTTGCTTTACCCAAATCAGAGAGGAGGGGGGGGGGTATCGGATTTAGAGATGTGAGCTCATTTAGTGTTGCTCTGATTTGCAAACAGTAATGAAAAATTGTCACTCAGCCCGATCTTCTGGTTTCTCATGTTCTGAAAGACATGTACTTCCCTGATTGCTTTATTTTTAAGGTGTCCAAAACACAGAATGGTTCTTGGCTATGGCACACCTGGTTGGACTGCATGCCGGTTATTACCCAAGGTCTCAGAAAAGAGATAAAATGGGGAGAGTACTAGAATTGAAGACAGCAACTGGATTCCTTCCTTGCCTAATTTTAAGCCCAATCTTCTGCATATTGCTAGAGGTCACATTACCTGGGTTAAAGGGCTTCTTCTGGACAGTGGTTTATGGTTAAAGGGCTTCTTCTGGACAATGGTTTATCTTGGAATTCCTAGTTAGTAAAGCAACTATTCAATGATGAGGAAAGCCAAGAAATTCTCAACATAAAAAATCTTAATCTCAGGAAGCATGACAGATTTCATTGGGGCTTTGACAAGAAAGGTCAGTTCTCTGTTTCCTCCACTTACTATCATTTGATTAAGCAACAACTTTTGCTATTAGACATTCCAGGCCCAAGTTTGAATACCTTTGTGAGCAGCAAAGCCAGACTGAGGAGTTGGGAACTGAAAATCAAGGGTACTGTTAGGCATTTCATTTGGAAATGCTTCACTGGGTTACTACCAGTGAGAACCAACTTGATAAAGAGAGGCATTCCAGTGGACCCTTTGTACCCCTACTGTGGTGAAGCCCTTGAGACTATAAAGCATGTCTTCTTTCACTGCCAGATAGCTCAACTGCTTTAGAAAATGGGACTTGTGCATTGGGATGAGATGAGAATGCAGGAATGTACCTTTAGAACTTGGTGGTGGTAGCTCTGCACACTTGATAAATCTCAGGTTGCCGAAGACAAAATTCAACTCACAACGTATCTATTATGGTGGCTCTGGAAGTCGAGGAATTTGTGGATAATTGAACAATCTTCAATGCCTATTCCAGTGGTCATCTAAACAACCCACAAGGAATGGCTTAAGTTATGTGCTTTGAAAGGATAGTGTTCTCTTTTTCTTTAGTTTTGGTTGATGTTTTCACCTTTGTGGTTGTTTTATTTGTTTGTATTGTGGAGTTGGTCTTCTAGCTAGGCATTTGCAGTGGCAAGTTTGGCTTTCTTCGACTTTTTCCTTATTTCTAGTTATGATCTAGGCCGCTTTAAGCGTGACCTCCCATTCTTGACAATGTATTCGAACGTTGTTCACAGTATGAGTTTATAATACCTCTATCGTTTCGATTAAAAGAAAAAAAAAATGTGTTATTTGTGAATTTCTAGAAATGGATTAGAAAAATGGAAGTAACGACCATAAATGATAAACTACTAATTCTTGCCATTTAAAGTTATAGAGTTTTCATAAGATTAAATTGCTGCATATGAATACCCACATAACTTGGGTATAACGGTATTACAAAATATATATAACTACAAATACATGCAACGGTACTACAAATACATATAACTTGGCTCTATAGAATTTCTGAACACATAACTTGCGTTTGCAATAATTTAATCTAAACTCTTGAGAATGAAAGAACACAAAATCGGGATATATGAAATTTGTAAAAATTCGTGTAGGGATCATAGATTTCAATTAATTTGATTTAAAATGTTAATGGGGGTAGTAAGAGATGCAAGGGGATATTATTAGGGTAAGACAACAAACATAGCGGACAAAAATACGCCTACAACAAATATACCAAGCACTACTCCAAACGAAAATAAGCCAACACAAATAAATAAAAGACGAGAAATAAAAAGAACACAAAAAAATTGATAACAGAGTTCAGTAAATATTGCCTACGTCTCCTGGCACTGCCAACCGCAACGCCAAATTTACTAAACTCACCAACAAAATATAACTATGGTTAAATAACCCACAAACTAGGATTTCCTTAATTAAGAATTTCCCTCTAAGAGAGGAGAGAATGGAATAAGGTGCAATATAACCCAAAGGCAAGGGATTTATTTATACTAAAAAGATCCTACACATCTTTGTACATATCTGATGTGGGGCAACCGATTAATCAAAAACTAACAATTCAAATCAACTGCTGGCGGTGCCTCCAAATGCGCCTCTCGGTGCCAACTTAAATATGCAGAATGTTGGTCAAGTCTAAACAATGTTCAAACTTGACTGTCGTCACTACCTTGGTCATCATATCTGCAAAATTCTCCGTCGTCTTGATCTTATTGATTGTGAAATAAATAACTTGAAAAAAAAGTTCAACAATATAACTCTGTATATTTACTATTATGTACCTTTTATATACCATTTAGTATAAAATATAATTAATCTATATATATATAATTGCTAGCTAATCCCATTTAATAAAACATTTAATAAAAATATTTTCACTTTCCCTCCAAAAGGAGTTACATTTTTTTTAATTAATTACTCATTAATCTCACATTTAAGAAGGTTTTGTATAGTTAAATTTAATTTGTTAATGACTAAATTAAAAAAATTTATGTTAATTAATCCCACATTTATGTTAAGTATAGTATTATCTTAATATCTTATTAGTTTTTCAAAAAAATAGTAACTTTTTTCAATAAATTTTATAAAAATTAGTCAAATGTGCTTATATTCATATAAATCAGAAAAAAAAATTAAATCTTAGATATATAAAAAGAACATCGTTGAAATAACTTGAATCCGCAAGGGTAATTCTATACTCATTATCAATTACTTTAAATTTTTTGTTTATATAAAAAATTAATATTATATTTACTCATTTATATTTATATGGTATTTTTTTTATTAAGAAGCAAGGACAATCTCTATCAATCAATAAAAGTCGAGGACAAAGAGTCGAGGACAAACAATATAAAGAAGTGTTTCCTATGCTATGACATGATCAATAAGAGTCAAAGACAGTCTCTGTCGCACGTGGGCTTACTACTGAAGAGCATGAGCAATTATACGTGGCGCTTTTTAGAGTTACGAGTCAGTGGGGTTTGAAGATTTTGATTTCAGCTGAAGGAGATTTTGACGATAGAAAAACCACGACGTTGTTTTATAAAGAAGTGTTTAAGAATATTTATATTTTTTTTCTTAATTTTTTTCAATGAATTTGTTATGATTTTTACTGTTGTTTATAATTTTTATTATTTTTTCATGTATCATATAGTTTTCCGTGCAAATGCACGGGACAAAAACTAGTTAGTTTTAATCATAACTATTATTACATGATAGAATAGTTAAAAAGCTAATTATTATTCAATTATTATAAAATATAATTATTTGTTGATAAAAAAAAAGAGTGGGAAAGAAAAACTTTAGCAAGATATTCTATTATATAATATAGATATTTATAGATGAGGAAAATCGGCATACATAAAGGCACTTGACTGGAAGAAAATAGCGAATAAAAGCATACTATTCGTAAAGAAAAAATTTTAGCAAGATGTTCTATTATATAATAATATAGATATTTATATAGGTGTGGAAAATCGGCATACATAAAGGCACTTGACTGGAAGAAAATAGTGAATAAAAGCATACTATTAATTTGGCACATGTCCGAAATTGTTATAATAAGCCAATCTTTTCCGATGGCGGTACAGATTAGTGCTCGTTTGGAGAATTACGAACTTCAGAAAAAAGGAAAAGAAGAAAAAAAAAAAAAGGTCAAGAGTGTTTGTAGCCAATCACAAAGCAACACGAATGTTGAGACCAAATCTGGTATGGACCCTTCCTAGCACGACATGTTTGGTCATTAGGACTTAGGAGTAGTCAAAGTTGTTCTTTGAATCTGGTATGGACCCTTCCTAGCACATGTTTGGTCATTAGGACTTAGGAGTAGTCAAAGTTGTTCTTTGCTGTTGCCTACTCCCTCTGTTTCGTTTTAAATGTCGTTGTAGGGTGTCAACTTTTTTGCAAATTAATTGTCGTTGGAAATATTATATTCATTCTTACATCTTTATTCTCTTTAACAAACATTATCTCTTATCATTATCTTTAAAAACTATCCATTAATAATTCAAAAACTAAATTTAATAAGATTAAAAAATAAGATTATTACACAACCCATTAAAATCGTAATTTAGAAGTTTTAAATTAAAACGACATTTAATAAGAAACGGAGGGAGTATTGGTTATCACTATCACGTATCACCGCAAAAGGGTTCTTTTAATCATTTTCTCAAAGTATCACGAGTTACACGACTTGGTGTAAACTGTAAACGACATGCATTAAACAAGATATGGGTCAATTATAATTTAAATAATAAAACAACGTGCATATATAGATGAAAATTAAAATTAAAATACTATTGTTACACTTTCTAATGCCTCTTTAAAAATTATTGGTACGAATCTCGTGCGATCTACGGATGAGAAATATTAATTAATACTTATAAATTAAAAATGCTCATTAAATAGTATTTATCAATTTACAATATGAAATCAATATGTAATACAAGTTATTTATATTAATTTATTAAAAATGTTATATGAAATTTAAATTGTGCAAAATTACATAAAATATGTCTAGTTAAAATTAGTACATAATTCGTACGGTGCACGTAACTGATAATAAATTACATTATATTTATTTTAAAAAAAGTGTCATTTTAAAATTTTTATTTAGAAATTCGATTTGACTAAATGTGATTCCATAAAATAAATCTTTTTTGTAAAATTTTACCAAGTATTTAAAAAATCTATGTGAATAACAAGTATAATTATAAAATTTATAATGTTTCATTAATTAAAATGAATTCATTTTTTGTTTAAGCTATCCAAATAAATAAATTTAAGTAGTTGAGTAAGTTATTAAATTATAAATAATTGACTGTTCCATTTACTTTCAAGTTAATATTGACGCGTAAGTTATTAATAATTACTTATTTGACTTTTAAATTTGGAACCCAAATTTGGACTACACATTAGATACTATATATATATATATATATATATATATATATATATATATATATATATATATATATATATATATATATATATATATATATATATATATATATATATATATATATATATATATATATATATATATATATATATATATATATATATATATATATATATATATATATATATATATATATATATATATATATATATATATATATATATATATATATATATATATATATATATATATATATATATATATATATATATATATATATATATATATATATATATATATATATATATATATATATATATATATATATATATATATATATATATATATATATATATATATATATATATATATATATATATATATATATATATATATATATATATATATATATATATATATATATATATATATATATATAGGGTTAGGATCATATGAGAATCATAAATAGTGAAAAAAATAAGAATGAATTTGGACCATGTGATCAATCATATCAATGGTTAAGATGAAGTCAAAATATAGTCAATCATTAATGGCAATATGGTAATTATTTGATCATGGTGGGTCAAATATGTGCATTTAACCAATAATTAAGGGTAATAGGGACATTTAATTCAATCCTATCAATACGCTGGGACCCACCACTACCATTTTAGTTCCTCCACAAATTCGTACCAACCCACCTACTCCCTCCCTCGTTCTCTTACACACACAAATTACAGAACACGCACACACTCACGCACTGTGAGGTGCCGGACCACCAGGAGCCACCGCACACGTCACCTCACGCCGTCGCGCCTGCAACCAACTCGCCTCTCGACATCCTTGACCTCCGCTGGACACAACCACACCGCTCTCTTTCTCACTGTTACTATGATAACACCTCGCCGGAAAATCGCTTCGGATTTCTACCACCGTCAATGGCCGTCGTCTCCTCCAACACATACGTCGTCTCTCCGCCAGATCCCCAATAGCTCGGCACAAATCCACCAGGGATGTCGTCTCCGCCGCAATCTGTCCCAAAACCACGGAAAAGCTCCGACGGCGGTCTCCACCACAACCGCTCCTCAACAGTCCAGCACAGCTCGGCCATCTCCCACGCTCAGTCGTATCTAGAATAGAAGACCGCCGTCGATCCACTGGACACCGTCGAGTGCTTGCGACTCGAAAAAGCCCGCCGGGAATGGACGGAGAATGAGTATAGGACCTCTGCAAAATTGCCGCCGACGTAACACCGGCGACGTGTCGTCCGACGAGTCACAGCCGCCAGCGGAGGCGGCTCGTACGGCAGGGGGCGACTGTAAGGTGTTTGTGGATTGGGGTTGTTTTATTGAGAATTTGATAAAATGTAAGGACCTAGTTGCAATTGTAAAGACATTAATTTATTATAATCAAGTTCATGTGACATATTTATAATTAATCAAAAATTTTAATTTGGACAATTTTGATCATTACTGTGCAATCTAAAAGTCTTTTATGTGCAACCTATCTAACAATATTGTGCAATATCAATACGTTAAAAAAAATATAATAATAATAATAATAATAATAATAATAATAATAATAATAATAATAATAATAATACTTTATATAGTTCGATTGGTTCGATTATTTCGTTATTTTAAAAGCTAATGTAGACATCGAACAGGAATAACTGATATTTGAAAAGTAAAATAGATATTCGATATGAAATATAAAAGTTTAAAATGAAAATTGTATTTAGATCGATTTATGACTATATTGTGCAATATGATAGTAATTAAAGTGCAATTTATATAACACTATTGTGCATTTGCATCACATGCATTTTTTAAATATTTGTTCCATATCAAACTAAAACTGAACTGAAAAAATTGGTTTATTTGTTTAATTAATTGAATTTTCGTAAACAATATAAAGGTTTATTATTCATATTATGAAAAAATATATTTAGTATTTTAATATTTATATTTAATATTTTACATTATTACTATTTGGAAAGATATGATAATAGAATAGCGAAAGCAATAAAGTGCACTATCTTAGACAATAAAGTGCAATCCCGTTGACAATAACGTGCATTACAACATTATTGAGCAGTTTAATGTTTACGATTTTTTTTAATGTGCATTCGACTTTAGAAACTTTAATAATGTGTTTTAATTAACGTTACTTTGCATTTATCAAGTAACTTATATACGAGAAAATATATTTAATAAATCTATTTTTATTCAATATTTTATATTATAGTTTGTGGAAAATAAATAATATTGTTTTTTAATTAATTTATTTATTTTAAAATTAAGTCGAATCCGAATTGAAATAGTCAGAATTTTAACATATGTGAAAACACACACTTTTTTATGATATTGTGCATTCACAAACGCATTAATGTGCAATCGGTATAACATTAATGTGCAATACTATAATCACTAATATTCATTTGTTTATTGTGCATTCGTTTTTTTTTTTTCTTTTTACNATTTCATTATTTATTATTATTAAAATATATTTAGTATTTCAATATTATTATTATTTTTTTGGTTAAAATAACAAAAGTGTTTTAATATAGTACTTTTGTTTAATATTTTATAGTAGTTTTGGTTTTTAAGAAATATAACATATATGTATAAAAAATGACGTTATATAAATAATAACATTCTTCACAAAAGAAAAAGAAGCCCACCCCATTACATATATGTATATAAAATTACACGTTTGGCCCTATGAACTCAATTGAAATTTAGTTAAAACTTTTTAATTTACACTTAGGTCCCTTCAAATCATCTAATTCACAAAAAACAAGCCCACCCCATTACAGCCCCAAGTTCCTTAAATTGTGTTTCTCCCATCCCTAATCAGCCCACACATTCTTCACGTGTCGCCAGACATCTTCAATTGGAGAAGTGTCTTGGCCGCGGATGTCTCCTGAACAGTCGAAGTAGATTGGCCTGAAGCGGTTGCCGCCTAAGGGATGAAGGTGCGGCGGTGGGTTTGAAGCCTCGGACTTGGTGGCGGACGGCGGTGACGGAATCTGGCGACTGGAATCTGCATCGGATCGTTGTTGCCGGACTCTGCAATTGAATGGCTGTCTGAAGCCGTGAAGCGTCTACCGCCTGAGAAACCAAAAACCGACACTGGAGAAGGTCGGTCGGCGTTTAGTGTGATGCTCCAGTGGTGGTGCAACGGTGGTTATGGTGTGGCAGTGGTTGAGCCCGTCGGAGGGAATGTATGCACGACGGTGGTGGTGTGTGTTCTCGGCGTGTGTGTGTTGTGTGTGTTCTATGTATGCGTGTGTATGTGAGAGAGAGTGTGGGGAGAGGGTGGGGTGGGGTGGGGTGGGGCAGGTTGATGTGGGTGGGGTTGTCTAGTGACGTGGGTAGGGTAGGTTAGCATATTTATTAATGTAGAGTGGGGTCCACTTTGTTGATGTGGTATAGAAAATTACAACATTACCCTTAATGAGGATATAATTTGACTTTTATTTTAACCATGAGATTATCTGATCTAATGGTTACGATTCATTCTCGTTTCTTTCACTAAGCACCATTCTCGCTGGAGCGCGACCCTATATATATATATATATAGGGTCGCGCTCGAGCGAGAATGGTGCTCAGTGAAAGAAATAAGAATAATAGTAGCCATTAGATCGAATGATCTAATGGTTAAAAAAAAGTCAAAATTATATCTTCATTAAGGGTAACGTGGTAATTTTATACAAATTAATGAACACATCACCTGCCAACTACTCCATAACTCGGTCAACTCATACACCACACATCCACTAATTTACTGCCACGTGGCAAATAAATACCAACATCCCAACAACTCTTTCTCTCTCACACACTCACACATACTAGACACACACAACACACACACGCCTGCAAGGAAAATAATACAGATCTACACGCACAGCGCCACCGCACCACCGGCCACTCCACACACAGCACCGCCGCACTCATCAAACCGAACGCCGCCGTCGATCGTTGACGGTCGAGAACGCCGGTGTCAACTCCGCCCTTTTTTCTTCCACCGATTCCCGCCGCTCAAATCCGACGAGAAGGTCGTCTCCTCCAGCGAGACACACGGCGACGACTGTACCTGGAGGTCGGAGATCTTCTACCACAAAACACATCACACCGGCGCCTCGAACGGTAGTCGTTCCACTCGCTCCGGTCGCTGTCGATCTCAGCCACCTAGTCACGCCGCCCCGTCGCATCGTGGTTGCCGCCTCGCAACGCCGCCACTGGCACAATGCTGGTCTCATCCAAACGGTCGAGGACGCTGAGCTCGTCGTGCCGCTGGTCTTGTCAGGCACACGCCGGCCGCCGGTCTAGCCCAAACGGCATCATCCGCTGCCCGTCGCAAAACTCCGACACCGGCCGCCGCCGACACTGGCAGTGGCCACCGCCGCATACATCCGAGTATGCGCCTCTGCTTGCGGGCTGATTAAACAACAATGGTTGGAAGAAACTAAATTGGGAGATGGGTTTTTTTAGTGGGAATTTGATAATCTCAAAGGACTTGATTGCAATTTTAAAGATTTATATTTTATTCAATTTAATATATGCAAATAACCTGAACGGCAAAATTAGAATAGCAGCATAGGATAGCACAAAGCTCCATCCAAATTTTGGGGTGGCATTTTACTATTATCAAACTCAATTTTATTTTAGTCCACGATAGGTCCCATTGTTGTAATAATTTTTACCGGAGTTAAACCAATTGATTCAATCCCTGGGTCGTGTCTCTCGAGGAAGGTCAGCCGGATTATTTTGTACGATTATTCAAACACAAAAATAGAAAATAAAAGAAGTGAAAATCCTAAACATTCTAAATCAAGTTTGGAGGTTTTGACTATCAACTACTGATTTAACTTGAATGAAATGAAAGCAAATAGCAAATGACTTTACTGAATGATTTAAGTGCTAGGGAATCGGGGATAACTGCTTTCGGTTCTAATGCAATCACCGGCAATCGATTGCTCGGTTAAAGGTCTTGAATCGTCTCTCGTTCAGAGATTCACTCTCAATAACTCTTCGTAACAAGAGAGTGAACGTTAACGATCAACTATCAATTCCAACAACACATAGATTATACGCTTCTGAACAAATCTATTCTAAACGAGCCTAATTCTACCAACGTCTCTCCTCTCGGTTCTACACGTTGATTATCTAGGTTAGAAAGGTAATCAATCTACTAACCCTATGATTGGCACAACTCGAATAGACATGAACAATCAAAAGCATTCAATTATAATGAACCTAATCAATCATCCCCTATCCCTAGCGAATGGATTTAGCTACTCATATGAAATTCAACGTCAACATTCAAATTAACCCAAGTCATCATCATCAACAAGTAATTGAGAAAAATAACTTACGATTATTATAGAGAATCCAACGTCAAATCCAAGTGCACCCAAATCCAAAGCAAGAAATAGGAGTTGTCAATCTCCCCAAACAATTCAAAAGTGCGAAAGAAAGAAAAGGAATGGGTTTTTCTCCAGAGGGAACGTAAAAATAAAGTTGGAATAATGAATACTAAACCTAGGATCAAAAACAGCATTAAAAATCCCGCTCCTCGAAAAACGCGTCGATTAAGTCGCGAGTCGCGACTTAAGTCGCGAGTCGCGAGATGGTCTTGTCTTGGGTCGCGAGTCGCGACTTCCTCGTGAGTCGCGCGTCGTCATTTTTTTATTACTCTGGGGTTGGTCACGACATAGGTCGCGAGTCGCTACTCAGTCTCGCGAGTCGCGACATCTTCTCGCGAGGCGCGACATCGTCTTCGCAGCTGCCTTTAAGCCCCAGTTTTTCTCGCGGGTCGCGGCAAGTTCGCGAGTCGCGACTCGAGTCGCGAGTCGCGAGTTGCGAGAATTTCTGGGCGCGTTTTCTGTCCGTCTTATTAGTCCTCTTCGTCGTCTTCTGGGCTCGGCCACGGGAATTCTCGATATCGCAGTCTCGGCACACGCAATCCTAACCTCGACCGGCACCACCTACCTCCTGAAAACACAAACACGGAAAAACACGAAGCAAAACACGGCAAAAAGATACAAAAATATAAACTAAAGGCAAAAACACAAAACGAATGAAATGGACCAAATAAGCGACGAAAAACCTACAAATGGGGGAAAACAAAAAGAAAATAAATATGAAATAAAGACACAAAAACGGGACAAACAACTCCCCCACACTAAGACCTTTGTTCATCCCGAACAAAGAGAAAAGAAAAGAAAAGAGAAGACACAAAACAAAAATGAGCCTGAACATCAGTCGATAACAAGATAAGTCTCAACACGTTCAACTTCAACAATGAGCATTCAAATGGCATATATGAACATAACACGACTACATGCTTGGTCGCTAGACTTCAATATGACGTTCACTCAAATATGGGAATGTATATGTGTGCCTCACTCACTTTCTTATACAAATAAACATATGGATGCACTCAAATTGGTCGATAACAAGTTCAATCATAAGCTTGCCCATCGTCTAACTTCTACTCTAAACCAATCAAAAACTGCAACTAATGAATCAAAAAGTCTTTCAGGGTTGTAACGTAGGCTCTTTGGACAGGTAGGATAAATATAGGCTAAGTGGCTCGAATATGATTCAAACTCCTAACCAAAGAATGCACGCTCAACCGGTTACTTAAACAAACCGGATCTCCCCCAAACTTCTCCTAAAAACACACGTTTACACCCAACTTTTTTTTTTTTTCCTTTTTTTGTGTCAACCTCATTGGACAATGACAATCCATTCGGCTACATTTTTTTATTTTATTTTTTTTGTTTTTTGGGAAAAATAAACAAACTCCACAATTATCCCCTCTCATTCTCAACCCGAAACTCAATAATGTCATCATCACGGGGTTATATAAAAAACAATTAGGCTCAAAAGGGCAGCTAGAGAATAA
Organism: Striga asiatica; assembly: GCA_008636005.1. Taxonomy (NCBI): domain Eukaryota; kingdom Viridiplantae; phylum Streptophyta; class Magnoliopsida; order Lamiales; family Orobanchaceae; genus Striga; species Striga asiatica. Next base: position 530,406 of record BKCP01005084.1, read on the forward strand.
CTGCAGAAAAAACAAGGATAGAAAGATACAAAAAATGCCTTAATCATATTCACAGTTCACAACTCAGATTGATTCATTTCGATGCAGACTCAGAGCAAGTTCTAATCAAACAAGAGCACGACCAATGTATCTCAAGAAAGAAATAAGGCTCAAACCTCACTAGGCAAATATCTGAATGTCAATCAAAGCCATTAACCAAGCCTTTCATCACGCTATGTCATACAATGCCATCATCACAACTCATTGAATCCATTGAACACATCTTAACTCACCATGAGTTTTCCAAGTACAGACCCAAAACACATAAATCCTACATTAGACTGGTCCACAAGCAAAAGAAAGAAATAAAACACACTCGAAAACAAAGAAAAACTAGACCTGGTCAATCATATAGCCACATAAACTCCCCCACACTGAAAATCAGACAATGTCCCCATTGTCGATCCACAATCAACCGACAAGACACAATAAAGAGAAAATACAAAAGAGAAACAAAATAAAGAGAAAAGAAAAAGAAAAGCTAACCAACACAGTGACAAGTCACTGTGGTCCATGAGGAGGAGAAGGAGGAGGTGGATAGGGCTGGCCGGTGCCGGAGCTCCACTGTGTGTGACGCTCGTCCCACCGGTTCTGCCACAGCTCAATAGCCTGAAAGCGGGCATTAATATCCCGCATGTCACGATCGTAGCGGTCCTCGTAAGCCGTCCACCACGGAGGAGGCTGGGACCACCAAGCGGGTGGGGCAGATGGCTCCGCTGAGCGCGAAGGCGAGCGTGTGGGTCGTGGCTCCCAGAAATCAGCCTCTGGGGTCGGGTGCCAATCGTCAGGAGGCGGAAGGCGATGGTCCTCGTCGATAAAAGCCTGGTCGTGCTCCATCGCCTCCGTCTCGTGGGTATCCTCGGTCTCCTGCCGAGGATGAGACGACCCTGCTTCAGCCGCGGAGGCGGCCGCAGCCACCTTCTTCATGTAAGTGAGGTAGGTCAGGCGCTTCTCATAGATCTCAAAGGCGCGGCGATTGAGGAGGAGGCCTGCATGACTGAGCTCATAATAGTCAATGAAACGCATACGCGAAGGAAGGCTGCCAGACGCCGCCGGGTCGACCCCGAAGTGCAAAGCCAAAGCGGTCACTATATGACCAAAGCAAGCCGCCGCTCGCTTGTTCCGAATGATGGCCCGACACTCCACCTTAAAAATATCCAACACGTCGCGCTGCTTCTCACCGAGCATAGCCCACAGCAGGGAGAGGTCAATCTGGGTGACCTTATTGGCCTCCTTCTTCCCGAACACACCATAGCACAAAAATTTGTGCAGCACCGCGACAGCACCGTCCTTGATGAGGCTGTTGGGCATGCCCTGCGAGTCCCACACCGTGTCCGGAGAAAGCCGGGACCAAACAACAGCAGGTGACATCCCCTGAGTGATCCTATCACCGCCTAGGCGGAGGCCCACGACGTCTTTCATGATGGCAGCAGTAATGATCCTTTCCGTCCCAAGTAGACGGCACGTCATGTAGTCCTCGATCATCGGCATCTCGAGGGTACTGAAAAACTCGAGTGTGAGGTTGCGGTACGTCGGGTGGACCAAACGGGCATAAGCCTTCAATCACAACGCGTCAAGGTAGGTCTCGACGGTCCTCAGAATTCCGAGATCGGAGAGCAAGGCGAAGTCGAACGTCTTCGAGTTCAAAACGTCCTTCTTCGAGAGTCGGGCATAAACCTCCCCCTCTCGTTCGGAGAGAATAAGAAAGGGGGCATCGTAGTCGGCCCGTAGATCGACCGGCTCGTCCTGAGAGGCAGAGGATTCCCCAACGGTTTTCTTACGCTTATTACCGGCCCCTTTTCGCACCATTGTTACTACGAACCTCACTCAGGCAAATGATCGAACACGTTATGGGCAAGAATACGAACTGGAGGGCTCGAAAGAAACCAACAATGACGCACCCAAATATGTGATTTCACCAACAAAATGCAGCAGCGCACAACCCAAACAATGTGAAAGTCACGAGAATAGGAANNNG
>BKCP01005084.1:544704-555542 GCA_008636005.1 Striga asiatica
AAAAAAAAAAAAAAAAAAAAAATCTCTGCCTCGGGTAAAAGGGTTCATCAAATTTATGTTGCTTAGAAAAGGCTTCACAAGTGGCCCAAAATTCCATAGCCAACGGCATCCTGTGGCAGGAGGAATTGAAATTATTGCTGTCCGAGTTGGCAAGAAAAGCTGATTGTCAGTACGACCCCTGGCATAGAAAAGGGTTTGCATGCGGCTGTAAGAAGGCCACATTTGCAACATAGGGCGCTGCCGATTGTGTGTTTGTGTGTGTGTGTGTGTGTGTGTAACCTTTAACATGTCATTGTCCTCCATATCAGAAGTTTCAAGGAATAAAAATGAAAATTAAAATCAAGTGGTGATAGTTGTTTAATCTACAAACTAACATGAACCAATAGTTAGAGTCGCTTCATGGCTGAAATTGAAGCATACAACCTTACCATCACTTTCATGATTTTATATTTGACCCAATTTAGAGTGGATGCAATGTTGGCAGAACACCTGTTAAGAAGCTGTTACGTTTTCACATAGGATAAGAGAGGATGTAAGAAATTAGAAGACCAACAGAAGCTAGCAAAACTTAATCCAAAAGCAATGAAAATGAGACTACTCACCTTGCTAAGACATATTTTCATAGTCTCGTTAGAGCTGAATTTGTTGATTACTATATTAACAAGCCTTTAAGAATCTAAAGTTGCAGTAGTACACGTATGGGAATACCTTGCTATAGAACCTTCCAAAACGTGGAAGAGGATCAATCTAGTACTAAAAGAATATTAAATTTAGCATTTTACAAGGCTATAATTTTCATAACTTAAGTTTCGTCAAGCTGAAATAAAATTTAAGGCAATCAACATCAAAACATTTTTTAACCTCCAAGAGACGATAAATTCTTGAAAGAATCCCCATCCTAACAGGACCAACAACAAAATCCTGCCTAGCACTGACTGTCTCATCCTGAATAACGCATTCGTCATTAACTTAGCATTTTCCACCTTCTAATATTAGAAGAATATTTGGTATTATATTCCAGAAGCCACCATGAAAATAAACAGTAATATATCTGGTTCACATCTAAAACCAGTAGTATAATGATCAATCCTACATATACACAAACAATGGTAGAAGCAAGAAAAAAAGGTACAGTTATCCTACAGAAAAGCAGGATATGAACCATGCATCCCTATAACTTTTGGGTCAAAATATCAAAATTTAATCGTTCGTTGGCAGCAAACCAATCCCAACCAACCTATAAATGAAGAAACTTAAATAATTGTATGGTCATCACAAAAAATCAGCTCAAAAAAGTGGAGGGCCGTGCCTTTTTCAAACAAACAACCATCCACTTCCCAATTAATTCTCCTACCATGTTCATAACATCAACTCTATAAGAAAATATACTTTAAAAGAAGATATTTAATTCTACAGACTTGTACTTATCTTTCTGTATGTCTGTATCGCTCCACCTTTTCAACCAAATAATCTAACCACAGAAATCATAAATTAAAGTTTGAAATAAGGTACATAGTACAGTGAGTTAATTAAACTTTTTATAGCTACAAAAATTATTGTACACCTTTAATTGAAAATCCTAGATAATGGTTGACTTCCACAAAGTGAAATTTTGTAAAATTCTGAATACCTCAAATCTATGGTAGTGATGGAGGCTCACTCATCGAATGGGGAAGCGAAAATCTTGAAGGGCTAGTTTTTCATCTTAATCTGCTTTATACTCTTATTCTTTATTGAGAAGTTAAGCAAGGGCAAAATAATTAATCATCACTAATTTTGAAATGAATAAAAAACGAACAATTTTCCTCAATAGATCGTTGACATCAGACGACAGATCGTGTATGTGCTGTTATAGACCGGATAATATTCTTCAACGGATCGTTCACATCAGACGACACATACACGAAAATTTTCATCAAATACGCATAATCCATTTTCCTAATTAGACATGACAGCAACTCACGAAAACTAAATAATATGGGAAACGAACAAGAAAGGTGTTGCAGCATAACCTCAGCACATGAAATTCGAAAAACATAACAAGATAAAGAGTTACCAAACTACCCTTGAAGTCTTGAAAAAATATATGAAGCACCTATATCTGGGAGAAGCCCCAGAGATGTTCCGAGCATTGAAAAAATCTGTAAAAAAAAATAATGGCAAGGATCAGAAAACCAAAGTATGCGCTGATCAACTCACACACACAATTATGCTAAGTTCAACAGTGAAAAATTGCACTTTTAAATGCAGGAGGCCACTGAAATAGATTCTGTTAACACTACTGTTGGGCCTCATACTTCGAGTTTTTTATTTTCCTATTTTTTTTATAACCAATTTTCTCTTTCTTGGGCTATCCTTAAAATTTATTACTGGAAAAAGGTCAAAAACTCGTAATTAATTTATTACAAGGAAGTGAATTCTTGATTGTGGATAGCAATCAAAAAGTTTGCAGCAGCTAATTATCTTTGTTGTGTCCAAAATTGGATGTTGATGGCCATAAACAATTTGAGCTGGATGATATAAATACCCCCACTCTCTTGTGTTACATATGTTGAGCTACAAGAAAAGATTTCCTGAGACAATGGAAAATACCTTTTTAGAGTATTCGACATCTTGTAATGAGCTCGGAAACTTTTTCTACCCGCTGCAGAAAATCTTTCTCTGCAGGTCTGCTAACTATCGCAACTCAAATTGACTGCTCAAGTTGAGGGGACCTACCATCGGCGAGATCCGATAGCAATCAGCATATTATATTTTTTGCATATTAAATTTTTCGATATCTATATATATATAATTACTAGCTCTTCTGCATTTAATTAAACCTCATAAATTATACCTAGGTGGCATTTTCCCGCCAATTTCCGTTACTTTTCATTTGTTTTTATTTTTTATTTTCTTTATTAAAAACAACTCAATTTTCTTGAAAAGTTGAGTGTTTTAAAAATGACAACCAATTAATTTTGCAATTATAACGGGTTAATGAAAATGAAAATGTTTCCATATTTTTTTAAACATATTAATTACTCTCAACAGTTCTCATTAATTATTTTTTTAATCGAAATTATTTTTTCTATGCATAGTAAACTAAACGAAATTAATGAAAATAAATAAAAAATTAATTATTAACAAATACAACTAACCAAAAAAATAAATTTAAAATAAAATAAAAAATCAGATGCTCCATCTCCGGTCAATTCCTGCAAAAATAACAAAATTAAAGATCAACTAAACCAATTAATTATAATATCAAATTACAATTCCAAAAGTTGAGATAATTACTGTTTCAAAATTATCTGAATAGGAGGCGAAAATCTGAAAAAAAGATGCGGGAATCCAAAATTTTAAAAAATTCTTTATATAAATTCCAAGCATCAACATCCCATATTTTTTTCTTATATCATAACTTTAATAATAATTAAATATTAAATATCTCATATTTTTTGCAAATCTCATCACTCATAAAAAATAAATATTATTTATAGTCGGTCAAATCAACTATGCCATATTCTTTTCTCATTTTATAACTGTAATAAAAACTAAATATTAAATATCCAATATTTTTTGCAAATCTCATTACCCTATATATATATATATATGTATATATATATGTATAATTGCTGGCTCATTAGTATTTAATAAAACTTATTAAATTATACCTATGTGGCAATATAGTTTTTTTCATCGAAAAATTGTTATTTCTTATTTATTTAACCTCTCATTTAATTATTAGATATCAAAACACTAATCACTTCAAAATTACAAAAATTATTTTAAATTTTTTATTTACTTACGGTTGACCATATAATGTGTTGACTATTTAACTTGAGTAGATGTTATTGTTGTGGTTACATTTAAATTAACTTCTTTTGGAAATAAAAAACGTATTTGAAATTCCTAAATAAATAACAAATAATTCACAACAAAAGATACATACCAAAAATTAATTTTGAGAATTCAAACCATCAAAAAAAAAAAAAATAGTAATTATCGACTTATCATCTATAATCAGATTTGAACCTGAAAAATCAAAGATGAAAAGCCTAAGAAAAAATTAAATAAATGCACCTTTAAAGAATCAGTCGCCCGAGCTACAAACTGGTAGATTGAAGGCCTGTGTTCTCTTCTTCTGTACTATAAAGAGTTCGCCTTTCTTGAGAAGAAAATGGAGCTCCCGACGTACAAAAATTTTGAGAGAAAAATAGAGGTTAGACTAATCTGAATAACAATTATTGCCCTAAATTAAAAATTGATATGCTTTAGTCGATTTTTTCTTTTTTAAAATATGGTACCTTTTGGTGAAAAGGGAAGAGTCGGAGGTCCTGCTGGAGACGCCATCAGTATGGTTATGCGTGCGACTCCTCTTCCCAGATAACGGCTAACGGAGTACAAAGCCAGCGTTTTGGCTGTGGGCGGTGACCCGCCTTTCCCAACCGACACGCTGCCTCCGCCAGTCATTGTCGACGCGATGTAACATAAAAGGTTGCCCTTTCTTCCACAGAAAAAGGAGCCCCGACGTCAAATTTCTTGGAGACAGAAAGAGAATTCAAGGTTTGAACCAGAACGCCGAAGCCGGCGGCGACCTGTGCCTGGAGGCGCTAATCGAGGGATCGGAGATCCAAATGCGGCTGGAGATTGTTGCCGAGGCTCAAGAAAGCTTTAGGGCATGGCCTTCGCGGCTAAGAAAAGGGGAAGGATTTCAGAACAAACAAAAAGAGAGAGAGAGAGAGAGAGAGAGAGAGAGAGAGACGTGTGTAAGAATGGCGTGTGAAGAAAGCTAAATTGCCGTCAATCTGTCAGAATACAATGACCATACCATCGGCAGCCTCGACTTGTGCCCCATTCTGCAGCAGCACATCCGCAACCGCAATCGATCCTCGAACTGCCGCCAGTGCAACGTCGTCTGCCCCGCATTATCCTTCACGTTTACATCCACACCACTGTTACGGAACCAAAAAATAAAGACAGGAATTTCGCAGTGCAAGCCAGAAGAGAAAATCGAATGAGGTAATTGGAGCTACAACCGTAAGATTATTGGGAGAGAAAATAAGAGGTTACACTAATCTCAATTACAATTGTTGCCCTGAATTGAAAATTTTCCATGCTTCGATCGAATTTCTTTTCCCACAAAAATTATGGTACCTCTCTCTGCACTGGCATCGCGAGGAGTCGGAGGTCTTTCCAGAGATGCTATCACACACCTCTTCCTAGACAACGGAAGCTCACCGGAGGAGAGAGGAAGCACTGGAGCCGTGGGCGGTGATCCGCCCGACACGCTGCCTTCGCCGGGAATCGTCGACGCGATTTGTCCATTCTTCAGCAGAAATAGAGCTCCTTAGCGTGAAATTCTAGGAGAGCAAAAGAGAGGCTAGGGTTTGAAAATTGGAGAGATTAATATATTTTTGAATTCATCCTTGGTTTAGAAAAGTGAAGAAGAAAAAACAAAACTGTAAAGCACCACAATTTATGGAAATCCAATCAACGTAGAAGGTAGGAAGTGATATCGCAGGCATCGTACCACATTTTTCGGGCAGAAAATCTTACATAAGTACGCGGTGAAGAAAAAGACTACGTGGGGCAACTGTTCAACAGAGCGAAATTACCTTCACACACCCCAAAAAGCTGAATAAAGTAAGAAAGAAAGGGGCAACTAAAGGGCATCCGCATTGGTGGGTTATTTCTCTCCGTTTAAACGCTGCCCCTTTTGTTAAACCAATGCAGGTGATTCATTAAAAGGAGGGACCCATGTGTTTGTTCAATTCATTAAACGCTATTAACACTCTGATTTTTCTTTTTTGTTTTGTTTTAATAAAATCATTTTTTATGTACGCATGCTATGCATGCTTTTGTTTTCTTTTTTTTTTCTTTTTTTTTGTTTTGTTTTAAATACTAAACTATACGACAAAATCTGCGAAAAAACAGTTGTCGAGTAATATTCGCGTAATAAGCGCCATACTTACGCAATTCCGATGCATTTTTATTTTTTAATAAAAATAAATATAATGGTTTAGTTTCCGTATCTCTTTCGCAGTTTAATACCCCGCAGTAGACCTGCGAATAAACGCATATCCATCGTGAGACAGTCGCATAAAGAATCGCATTTATCATACCATTTTGAATACAAAATATTTTAATAATTGTTTTACACAAAAAGGGGTCTACGGTTGACCTGCGAATTAATTATGAGACGTTTGTTTGTCGCAATTAAGTGTGTCGCAGAATATTCAAAACAATTTTTGTTTAAATAAATTCTTCGATTATACTGCGAATGTTGTGCGGTTTGTATGCGAAATTATTTCGACTAATTGTCGCAGGTTCAATAGCCTAAACTGTTTATGTTTTTTGTTTTTCCAGAACGATAGGTTAGCCTAAACTGTTAATTTTTGGTTCTTTTTAAATTTCTAACAGTTATTTTGCTTCCAAATATGCGAATTCATGTCGCAAGATGGAATCCCAATTTTTTATCGAAGTGGTTGTAGTGATGAGGATATATTAAGTCGGGCTTACGAAAAATATCGTATTGAGAATGACGGTGTAGCCTTCAATCTTGAGCATGTATGGAGAATCCTTAAAGATCGTCCTATGTACACCCCACAGTGTTCTAATGATATTTTTGTTGAGAGAAAAAAGACGAGAATTGATGAGTCTGGTGCCAGCAATACTTCATCAAAGGGGGATGCAAGCATTGACTTAGATGATATTCATGAAGTGGCTCGCCTCATCGGGCAGAAGGCAGCCAAACGAAAGGCCAAAGGCAAAGGCAAATCTAACCTTGATGAGATGGCCACAGAATACAACAACATGGTTAAGCATCTTGCTGAGTTAACTAGCTTGAAAAAAGCTGAAGTTGAAGTTAAAAAAGCTACTCTTGAGGAGAAGAAGCAGAGAAATCGTCGGAAAGACTATGATATTTTAATGAAGGATACAAGCCACATGACCCAAGAGCAACGTATTTCTCATGAAAAAATGTGTCAAGTAATTCGAGAGAGGTGGAACTTTTAGATGTTGTATTATCTGTTTTAATCATCCTGTATTTTGTATGCTTTGATTGGAGGTATTCAACTTTTAGCTTGTATTTCATTTAAGTTGTTCTTGTTCTTGTTAAAAATTGTTAGTCAGTCTTTCATTAAATTGTTCTTATTCGAAATTAAATTTGACAAATGTATTGTCTGTTAAACAATATGACTAATCAACTTGTTGGTCAAAATAAATATCAGAAGATAAGATATGACTCTGAAAAGTTAATCGATTTTCTAACACAAATAAGCATGTCAGAAGATAAGGCATGAGTTGTGGCACGTTTATCAATTTGATAACTCAATTAATGTGTCAAAAAAATAAATTATAGGTCATGAATGACAGCTATATGCATGAGTTGTCTATAATAATCAATTTGTTGGTCAAAATAATATGTCAGAAGATAAGATATGGGTATCAAAAGTTAATCGATTTGCTGGCTAAAAAACATGTCAGAAGATAAGGCATGGGTTGTGACACGCTTATCAATTTGATGACCCAATTAATATGTCAGAAAATAAAGTATGGTCATGAATGACAGCTATACTACATAGTTGTATATAATAATCAATTTGTTGGTCAAAATAAATATGTCAAAAGATAAGATATGGGTATGAAAAGTTAATCAATTTGTTGGCACAAATAAACATGTCAGAAGATAAGGCATGGGTTGTGGCACGCTTATCAATTTGATAACTCAACTAATGGTCAATATACATATACATTGATGTCTATATATTCAAAGCACTCACATATTTTTTCTCATTCTTCAAATCATAGTTACACACTTCATATTCAATTAGAATCCTAAAAAAATGTCTCAAAATTCATATAGATCCGAGTCTAATTCATCATCATCCACCGATAGTGAAGATGGTGATGACACTAACGATTTAGAAGTTGAAATGATTTCATCAATCGTTCAACGAAGCCACGAGTTACTTCAAGCATACCAACATGAAATTGAAGTTCGTAGAAGAAGAAGGTTCATCCAGAGAAATCGAGAAGATGGGCATAACAGACTTGTAAGTGATTATTTCTCTGACCATCCAGTCTACCCGGATCATATATTTCGTAGGCGTTTCCGTATGCGAAGAGAATTATTCCTTCGAATTGTGAATGCACTTCGGACACGTTCATCATATTTCCAGCAAAACACTGATGCAGCAGGAAGACAAAGTTTGTCACCACTTCAAAAATGCACAGCAGCCATTCGTCAATTGGCTTATGGAGTCCCAGCTGACCACCTTGATGAGTATTTACGTATGGGTGAGTCAACTGCTATCAAATGTCTTTTTAAATTTTGTGAAAGTGTGGTTGAAATTTTCGGTGATGAATATTTGAGAAGACCGAACAATAGCGATGTTCAAAGACTCCTCCAAATGCATGAAGAAAATTATGGTTTTCCGGGTATGCTTGGAAGCCTTGATTGTATGCATTGGGAATGGAAAAATTGCCCAGTTGCTTGGAAAGGTCAATTCACAAGGGGGCATGGGTCTCCTACGATTGTCCTTGAAGCGGTTGCTTCACACGATTTGTGGATATGGCATGCCTTTTTTGGTGTTGCAGGATCACGTAACAATATCAATGTATTGTATGAATCTCCTCTATTTAATAATGTGTTGCAAGGAAATGCACCAAACATTCATTTTACTGTCAACGGCACGCGATATGCAAATGGGTATTATCTTACGGATGGAATATATCCAGAATGGGCTACGTTCGTAAAGTCTTTTCCTTGCCCGTCAGATCCTAAAAGAAAGTTATTTAAAGAAAAACAAGAAGCTGCTCGAAAAGACGTGGAAAGAGCATTTGGGGTGCTTCAGTCTCGATGGGCAATTGTAAGAGGTCCTGCTCGATTTTGATACAGAAGAAAACTGAAATTTGTTATGTTGACATGCATTATTCTACACAATATGATTGTTGAAAATGAAGGAGTTGTAGTAACACATTGGAACAATGACGAGGATGAAGAGCCCGCACAACCTGTCCAGGGTTCAAATCGAGAATTTCAAAATTATATCCGTAGAAGTTCAGAGATACGAGATAACACAGTGCATCATCAACTTCGTGCCGATTTAGTTGAGCACATTTGGACTCATTTTGCCAACAACTAATTTTTTTTTATTTTTTTTTGTAATTGTACTATTTTTTTCTTGTGTAATCCTAATTTATGTTATTTTGGTCTTGTAGTATTTTTTTTATTTTCATGTATTTAAAATTTATTGTTATAATTTAAAAGTATTAAAATTTATTTTTATTGTGGATAGAATAAAAAAATTATATTGAATGAGTGGATAATGGGTCCCACATATGTATTTAAATAAATGGGTATGAATGTGGGTGTGTGTTTAAATGGAGAGAGATTTGGTGGAAAGATGATGTGGATGAGAGAGAGTGTAACTTTTTGATTGAATGAATGAAAATTTTGTTAAACCAACAAATTGATTATTATAGACAACTCATGCATATAGCTGTCATTCATGACCTATAATTTATTTTTTTGACACATTAATTGAGTTATCAAATTGATAAACGTGCCACAACTCATGCCTTATCTTCTGACATGCTTATTTGTGTTAGAAAATCGATCAACTTTTCAGAGTCATATCTTATCTTCTGATATTTATTTTGACCAACAAGTTGATTTGTCAAATTGTTTAACAGACAATACATTTGTCAAATTTAATTTCGAATAAGAACAATTTAATGAAAGACTGACTAACAATTTTTAACAAGAACAAGAACAACTTAAATGAAATACAAGCTAAAAGTTGAATACCTCCAATCAAAGCATACAAAATACAAGATGATTAAAACAGATAATACAACATCTAAAAGTTCCACCTCTCTCGAATTACTTGACACATTTTTTCATGAGAAATACGTTGCTCTTGGGTCATGTGGCTTGTATCCTTCATTAAAATATCATAGTCTTTCCGACGATTTCTCTGCTTCTTCTCCTCAAGAGTAGCTTTTTTAACTTCAACTTCAGCTTTTTTCAAGCTAGTTAACTCAACAAGATGCTTAACCATGTTGTTGTATTCTGTGGCCATCTCATCAAGGTTAGATTTGCCTTTGCCTTTGGCCTTTCGTTTGGCTGCCTTCTGCCCGATGGGGCGAGCCACTTCATGAATATCATCTAAGTCAATGCTTGCATCCCCCTTTGATGAAGTATTGCTGGCACCAGACTCATCAATTCTCGTCTTTTTTCTCTCAACAAAAATATCATTAGAACACTGTGGGGTGTACATAGGACGATCTTTAAGGATTCTCCATACATGCTCAAGATTGAAGGCTACACCGTCATTCTCAATACGATATTTTTCGTAAGCCCGACTTAATATATCCTCATCACTACAACCACTTCGATAAACATTGTAAATACTGTTGTAGCACTCATTGAATCGATACACTTTTTTTTGAATCGTATTATGCCAGTGAGATCTTATTATATTAGCATTTCTGTGAATATAGTCAGAAGGTGTATTTTGGTTATAATAATTTGTAACACGTACCCAAAACGCTTCGGCCTTCTGATCATTACCGGTAACTGGATCGTCACTTGTTGTCACATAAGCTTTCGCTAATTGCACATCCTCTTCCTTTGTCCATTGTGGACGTTTTTTCCGACCTTCAGCAGCAACACGTGTATTTTTTGGGATTTCAACATTAATAGTTGCTTCACGATCCTGGAATTGTGTTTCTGGAACGTAAGTTTGAGTATCGAGCTCTTTCCTCATTTGGGATCCGGAAGATTGACTCGATTGTTGCGGAGAAGATTGCACCAGATTTTGATTACTCATGTATTGCCAATATTCAGA
>BKCP01005084.1:565734-611980 GCA_008636005.1 Striga asiatica
AAAAAGCTTAGTTCTTCGATCAGAGGGCAGTACGTGAGTATCCCCTGGATGTTGCTTCCTGTAATAATAAGAACCGAATTGACCCGTAATTCACGCATTCTTTTAGCAGCAACATAAACAGGATCTGAAGGTGAAACAGTTGCAACCCTGATGATATAACAAATTTACAGGTTTAGTGACTAAAACGACGCCAAGAGAAAAGAAAAACCCCAGAAAATACAGTTTACCTAGAAGTCTCAGAAATGATCGTAGACAATGAAGGCTTGAACATGCGTTCCCTAAGTGTTTCTATAAAAGCCAATGGTGCTGAAATACAGAGAACAGAAAGAAGTATAATCAAGATTACGCATACTAATCCATACAAAAGACAAATACTCTATAACTCCCAGAAAATATGAAGTGTTTCAAATTCCACAAGGCAGTGGCAGTCATACAATAGTTTGCACAGCAAGCTTTCTCAAATAGGTGCCCCTAAGCGTTTAACCGTTCTTATACACTAGATTAGGATTCAGCATGGAAAACATGGTCACACCAGTCTAGATTGCGAGTGAAGTCTTGGGACTTTGACTAATTTATGAAGTCTTAGAGAGCTACTTCTGGCAACTTGGACGCACCTTCTCAAAATTGGAATTCTAAATCTAATACTTTAACACGCGTCATGACATAAAGTTATAACTGAGTTAGTCATCCTGCTCTCGTGCAGCAAACAGTATAACTGGTAACTCCAAACTCCTATCGTTTTATGTTATATATTGATTTTACTAGTTCCATATGCATACATTAGCCTCACACAGTTAAAAAGGACATGTATCAAAGTTTTGGAAAAGAAGCTGAAAAAAGCAATGGTAAGAAGTAAAGAATTTTTCTTTCATAACAGAAACACGCTAAACCATTAATTACAAATCTGTCACAAAGTCAACTGTCGTGAGAATGAACCAATTGCATGAGGTAATGAAAGACGCTTTTTCTTTCTTGTCATCTGTGTGCACATTGATTGATCCTGATAATAAAAAATATGTACAGCTAATAACATGTTAAAAATATTAACTAACCAGAAAAATTATTTCCAAGTTGACGTTCAACCCCTTCAACTGCCGCTGCAATTGCACTCCCCTGCTCGGCAGCCTTCTCCATTCTTGATATGGCATCATACAGACACTTTGTAATATCTAATAGTGCTATAACTTCACCATTCTCAACCACAGGAAGGTGCCGGAATTTTCCTATGAAAATAGGGTAACTTTTATATATTAGCAGCAAATTATATTTTATATTAGCATTAAAACTATAACAAAATAAAAGTAAAGGGTTGAATAGCAGTAAAAATAAGCATTCATTGCAGTTTTTCACAACGTAAAAATAAAGAGAGAATTATTCAAGTGTTTGATAAGCATACAAATACTCTGAAGGGAAACAAGGACAGGCTAACCAACCTTGGACCATCTTTTGCAAAGCATCAATAGCTAATGAATCTGAATTCACAAAAATTGGGTTTCTTGTCATTACTTTCGAAATTGTTGTCTGATCTGGCCTCAACTCCTCAGCTATGACCCTGGTTGTTATGTCCTGCCCAAAAATAATATTAATAACAACATTAATAATATCTGCAGTAATAATACTCATAACTGCAGTAAATTCCAAACCAACAATCTTAAACAAAAAAAAAAAGTAATGCTGTACGTTTTATCACAGTAATTTACAGTGCAGAGGGGAAAACATCATGACTATACATTTCCACCCATTAGCATACGAGACATAAAGCATGATCACTAGATGAGAACCTTGTCAGTAACAATTCCCGAAAGCAAGGCATTGGCATCAGTCAGAAGAACAGCATCAACACGCCTTGCCGCCATCCTCCTACAGGCATCCGACACAGTGGTTCCCTCTGGAATTGTAAGTGCCTTAGACAACCTCAGATTCTTCACTGTCCTCTCCCCTGCAACAGGTCTAAATATACATATAAAAAAAACAGAAGTTTCCGGATCAGAATTACACACACTACATATTATCGATCATTTTAATACTAGTTCATGACAAAGTATAGAGAACGAACGGGGAAAAGAAAAATTGTAACCCTAAATTGTACTTCATAGACTGCATAAATGTGCATGATTATAACGAACACGACTTAAATAAACCTAATGGAAAGAAGAAGCATGAATGCAACAAAGATAGGCTATAACAATTTCTACTCAACAGCAAATGATCCGTCTAAAAGTTCGAGCATAGAGGTAGAAGAATGAGAACATGGTACTAGGTAGTCTATAATAAAGTGTGTATTCATTTACTAGAGACATGCACGTAAATAAACGACGTAATAAACATTATCTGAGGAAAAAATATAAAAGTGTGCATTGGGAGAGAATAGTTAATATTATTCATTCCCAGCCTCTACAACCCCACCCCACTGTAGAACAGCTTATACTATTTAGAGAAAAAAAGGGCACCCACAAGTTAGCAAATTACCAAAGTGACAGGGAAAGCTGGACATTTGTGGCACCTTATCAGTTTCTCATGTATGTAAATGTAGTAGAAACCACCATATTCGCACCTTATCCATTTTGAATCGTATTTCTGTAGCAAATGCATGCTACCTCTATTTCTACTTCATTTGATTAAAATCTGGAAAGTAAAAGAAGACTAATTAAAATTTTAATTTGATTATCACACACAAAAAACAGTTCTCTACAAAAACTCAATGTCAACTTCTTCATTCTCCAGTCTGTTCACAATAACACTGCCAACTTCGGACTCCAAACTACTTTTGCTGTTGAGGCAAGAAAAATCACTTCATCCTATAGGAAAAGTGTGTGCACATACTAACTAATAGCCGCAGGGCCTCTCGTGGAATAAATTCTCGCTCGCCTCATATTCAATTCTCCACCATCAAAGCATCACATCAAATCTTCTGCATCAAAAATGTATTTACCAAGAAAACCAACCATATTTTTCCTACTCAAAGTCAACTACTAGTTCTCAAAAATTTAAACTTTCGCCTTAAAGTAGCGATCTTTGCATCCCGATTTGATCAATGATGGAAATCAAACTCAATTCAAAAAAGAAAAACAGAGGGAGATAGAAAAATGGGAAGGAAAAAAAAAAGACGAATATGAAATCTTACGATTGAGAAGGGGAGGAAGGTTTGGGGTTGGTTCCATTGGTGGCGGAGCCGTTCTCCGGAGGCGGCGGCGCTGAGGACTTCTTCATGGTGGGGTTTCGCTTTTGAACCATACTGTTGCGCCTCGGAGGCGGCAGGCCGGGCGGACCACTCATGTTTTTCCTTGTACAGATATATATAAGTAAAACACAATAGCTGTGTAACGAATTACACTGTATATCTGGGCAGATGAGAAGAGGTCGAGGGTTTTAACATTTGATAAAATTCATGAAAGCAAATGAGAGGTTAGGGCTTAGTTAGATGCCCTTGTCCCTCTTCTCCTCTCCTCTCCTCTCCTCTCTTCTTCTTGGCTTTAATTTTTCTGATTTTTATTTATGGGGAACAACCAAGGCCAAAATATATTATTACAAAAAAGAAAAGGCCAATTCGTGCATTCCAAAAAATTTTTTTTCTTGTTTTTTCATGGAGAAGGTATTTTACTATTTTATAGTATCTTTTTGCTTTTCAGACGGGCAAGGCCACTCACTCAAATATGTTTATTTTGGCATGATAAATGCGCATTAATTGCAGATCATACTGCTTAGTATAAAAGGATCCAGAAGGTATTGGCCAATGATTTTACACGTTCGCTTTTCCAAAAAAAATGGATTTCTTGCTGATTGGAATTTATAAAAGCTTTGGCATATTAGAGTGTGTTTGTTACCTAAAAAAAATCTAATTTCAACTCAAATCTAACTCAACTTTTAACTTAATTCAACTATCTTTAATATTCTAAATATAATTAAATAATATCAATCAATCAATCTTACAAATCACACCAATTTTAATTCATTATTCATTCACTCACATAGTTTTAACTACATATCACTTTCAACTATTTATTTCATACTTTTACATAGGAAAAGAACCTCTAAGCCCTAAGTGGGAAAACTTTTTTTTCTCGTCTCTCACGAAGATGGAAACGGCATTGGCTGTGCTTATACTCTAAGAGTGGGCCCACTTGCCTTGAAGATATGGCTAGCTTTTCCCGAAAAGGGATTGCTCGGGATTCTTAGAAAACAACGACCGAAGATGAGGAATCTATATCCCTACTTCGCTGCTTCTGGGAAAATTATGAGGAATGGGATCTCCAAAGCTACCCGCCCTACTAAAAAAGTGCGCAACCAAGTCGAAGACCTACCTTTCCAACTAAGTCCAAGGCAGGACCCTTTCATTGACGATGCGTTCCGTCGTCAGCTCTCTTAGGCCGACAAGGTTCAATGTAATTGACCTAAAGGAAGCGAAGCAGGCTTCCTGATTCTGAGAGAAAGATAGAAATCGAAAGGCAAAGAGATAGGCAAGCCAAACCAAATAAGGAATCTTTCAATCTTTACCTCTTTTTGTCAGCCGGAAATCATAGGGTAAGCCCATTGAATGGAGAAATTACATGTTGGGCCAGGCTAGTTTGCTTCGATGGTAGGAGTTCACGCAGTGAGGCAGCCATTTCTTAAATCATTGTTAACCATTTTATTGTAAACATTACTAGTGAGAATCTCGTGCGATGCACGAGAGTTTGGTACTTTACAACATTTTCTCGAAACTTTATTTTAACAATATATTAGTCCGCTGATCCGTTTATATTAATATAAATAATATTTTAACATATATATTTATTTTTTAGTACAAAAAATAATAATTTAACATAGGTTCACTATAATACTCAAATATTATTTTATTCAAAAAATTTAATGTCGTATAATGTCATTATCATCTATAACACTTATAGAAGTAATATATTTTTTTTATGATGATAAATAATTAATTTATATTAATATTATTCATTGATGTAACTACTTTAATGTTTGTTAGGAATGTGATTATATGTAAGTTAAAATAAAATAGAATGTATCCAAAAAAATCTACTTATGATATTTTCATTTAAATGTTTGAATGAATTTGAAATTCAAATTACAAATTAAACGTCCTTTTTCAAAAAAGTTCAAAAAAGTTATCAATAGTAGTAAAATCCAAATTTTTAGGGGAGATTTTACTTTCTACTTAAGTATATCCCTATTGTTATTTTATAGTATTAGATATGGACAAAAAATCATCAATTAAGTTGAACAATCTGAAATGTAATTAATTTCATAAATTAAATTCTTTATTAAATAAATACGAACTTTGAGTTGTGACCATAAAATATGAGATTTGTAGATAGATAAATACGGATAAAAAATATTTTACAATTAAAGTTGGCATGACTTTACGAAAAGATTTCAAAAAATTTCAAAAGTTTTATTCGTTAAATAATTGACCGGATTATTGTAACCAAATTTACACGTTTGAACGAAACAATACAAGGAAATGATTGATCGAATTTTTGGAAGCAAGATTTTCAAGAATATTATTTCTCGTTATTTGTCAGATTTACCCGTAGCATTTAAGGAAATCATTGTCCAAAGTAGAATTAAGATTTTGGCCAATGTATCGCACGGAGTATGTAGGTGTGCTGGAGATGGTCTTAATAATTTTGGCCAATATATTGCTGGGAACGCTGGAGATGATCTTAATAATTTTGGAATTAACAAAACTCAAACCAGGTAATATATCACGTGAATATATGGCAGTGCACTGGAGATTATCTTAACAAAGTTGGAACTCTAACCACAATTCAAAAATGCAATATCTGCTTGCTATATAAATTTCCTCGTCCTCCAGATAAAAGATATGTTTTGTGCTGTTTTCTTCATTTCCTTATTATCCCATTTTCTTTTATTTTTTAAAGTCCAATTCTACAGATTGAGAAACAATAAAAATCCTGAATAACCAAGGCTCACTAACCAAAGATAACTCAATGTATAATTATGTAAATCCATATGTACATACACAAACAGTAACATTCACAAAATTGATGAAAGATAACAAGCTATTCATCAACCTCTCTAAACACCAGTCAGTTGCTTTTGTGAGTTTAAAACTATGGAAAACAGTGCAGGTGATTCAGACTGAATAGCATGCATTAGTGCAGGTGACTTGCCTGACACCCACTCCACATGTTCAGTCGCCAAAGAAAGCTGTCCAATATCAACCAAACATCTCAGGAACATCAAATGGGGCTCCAAAAACCCAACACCGCATGCAGGACCACGCAACAACTCACTAGCCTTTTCAAAATAACCTGCCAAAGAAAAAACAAAAAACAAATTTCATCACAATTTTCAGACACACAACACATAAAGCATGACTTGTGAGTCGACAAAAGTCACCTTCTCTGCATAGACAGACAACAAATGTCTGGAGTAAGGCAACAGATAGTTTCGCATCCTGTTCAACCGACTTATTAAAGATTTGAAGAGCAATCTCAACATTTTTCGCCCTGCAAAGCCCTTCTAAGATGGATTTGTACGTCAACTCATTGGGCTTCAGTCCCTTTTCGAGCATGTGATGAAAAAGGCGGCAAGAATCCTCAACTTGGCCCAATTCGGATAACTTAGCAATAAGAATATTGTAACTCTCCAGATTCCCACAACAGCCACTTGCGAACATTTCATCCCAAAGCCTCTTTGCAGGCCGAACCAAATCCTCCCTGCAGCAGGCCTCGAGAAGAAAATTGTAAGACAAGACGTTTGGATCAACGCCTTTCTTCTTCATCTCCCCAAACACGTGGTAACATTCTTTCACTCTTCCGACCTTGCAGAGGAAAGAAATCATTACATTGTAAGTCTCCAAGTTCGTAAAATACTCTTTCGCAGAAAGGAGCTGGAAAATTTCAACCACTTCATCTCCTTTCTCGTGCTTACAAAGATTTTCGCACAAGTTGATCAGAGTAAGTAAAGTAGGCAATTGTTCTTTCTCGAGCATGAACCTGAAAAACGAGACGGCCTTTAAAGGGTCTGTGGCAGATACGGATCCTATCAGCACATTCAGGACATCAGCTTCGATTGGGAAATTCCCGTCCATTATCACCTCGCCCAATTCCTTAGCTTCATGCATTAATTTTTCCGAAACCAGCCGACAGATAATTTCTCTGTACGCGCTAGTCCGTGGGGCAACTCCCAATTTTCGCTTCTTTTTCAACATAATTTCAACATCGACCACGCTTTTTATGTCACGCAATTTCTCGGCAACAACTCTGTAGGCCATGAAATCCGGCTTCCAGTCCCTTTTCCTGAGCTCTTCTAAAGCAAAAGCCGCATCCTCTGTACGGGCCTCCGCACAAAGCCCGTGAACCACCATAAGTGCAACGATGGACCCATCAATTCCAGTAAATTCAACCCTCCTGACCTCATCCACCAAATTCAAAACCTCAATCAATGCCATCTTCCCGCAAGCCCTCCACAAAAAAACCCCGAAACCCAGAGTGCTCAGCCGAACACCGCATTTGGTCATTTCATCAAACACCTTGCGGGCGTTTTTCGTACTCCCTTCAACTGATAACGCCGCCAGAAGTGAGTTGCAAGCTTCAGGCCCAATCTCAGGAAGGACCGAATGGACCTGGCAGAAAACCGAGAAAGCCATTTGAGTCCGCCTCCCAGAGAGAAGGGAGCTGATGACCGAGCGGTAGGCGGAAGGATGGAGGAGCACCTTCTGGGCTCTGGCCTGCCGGAGAATCTTGTCGACGGAGGTGAACTGGCGAGAGGCGGAGAGGGACCTGATGACGGATTGGTAAGAGGCTGCGGCGTGGGAGAAGCCCGGCTGCTGGGAGGCCCAGTTGAAGAAGCCAAGCGCGAGTGAATGGTGGTTGAGGAGGAAGGGGTCGATGACTCGGGCAACGAGGGCCGGGCTGAGCGAGTCGCGGCAGCCGAGATGGTGGAGGGTTTGTTCCAGCGACGGGGTCCAAGACCGGCCCGGCGGCGTTTGGTGACTGGAGGCGGCAAGTAGCGCCCGGCTTATCACGCTGGCCAGCTCATTGGCGGGAGAGCGTCTCATTTTGTGTGGGCCCCACTGACACTGTGGAAATAGAGTGCGATCGAGAGCTGCGTTTCTCGCAAAACATCACACCCGCGTCATTGGACCGTGGGCACCGGCGTCCTACATCCCTATCCCTATCCTTATATATTAATTCAGAATGTGCTGAGCTAAGTGTCAGGCTTGCATGCTTCAGAATCCTACGTGTTCGAAATCCTATGTGGCAAAATTACATGTTTCGTTATTAGGTTTGAATAGATTTTAATTAATTTACAAGCCAAAAATAATTCGGTTTGAATTATTCATAAATATATTGATTATTTATGGTCATGTTACATATATTAATTGCATATAACCATTGAATTGTAAATGTATTTTAAAAGTTAATAACTTTTGTATTTTTTATCAGTTTTACATATATAATATATCAAAATTAATCATCTCTTGATGAGCTTCGATTTAACATCCTATTATATGTATAAAAAAATGAAGTATATTTATCTTTATAATAATAATAATATTTTTTAATATTAATTAAAAAAATAAAATTATTTATCAATTCAAGTAGTTATATGATATAAGTTATAAAAATTACTATAATATAACACTAAGTCGCACAAGTAACAAATATCATTCTAAAATATATAATAATATATATTTTTTGTAAAAAAGTAAATAAAATTTAAAATAATTTTTCTCATTAGTTTTAAATTTAAGAATAATTTTTTAACAAGCACCCGTGTAATACACGGGTGTTGTACTAGTTTTCCTTATCCCGAATGTTATAATTACAATTTTACAAAATCACAAATATAATAAGTTAAAACTACCACAAAGTAGCCATTTTCCCATCTAAGGCAGGTGTTATAAGAATGTTAGGTGCCTAGAATTCAACATAGACTAGATTTAGTAAAATAAATTAATTAATTTAGGTTGTTACCATTCACTGCCCTCTTATTACTAAGAACCTCCCCTTTTGGACCTTTTTGCCCCTGACATTTATTCCAAAAATTAACAAATCATAAATTCTCTCAATATGAGGTGATTTCTGGCGAAAATGAGCGACGACCAGGTACGAAAGTCGGTCGGACCGTCGTCGGCCGGCTAGTGCAACCAGCCGCGCGTGGTGGCGGTCGGCCTGTGAGGCCGGCCATGTCTATCACCAGTCGTGATCTGCAGTCGACCGCACCGACCGACTGCCACCGCGCACGACCGGTATCGTCGGTCGGCCATTTTTTTATTACTTAATTTTTATTTATTAAAGAAATTATGTTTATAGAAATTATTATGTTATAAATTAGAATTGATTATCTTATAGAATTTATTTTTATTATGGTAGAACTTAGAAATTATTATGTTATAAATTAGAATTGATTATCTTATAGAATTTATTATTACTTTATTATTATTATTATTATTATTATCTTGTAAATTATTAACATCGTAATATTTTGCATATGTCATTCGAAGATTTTGGAGGGGACGGTACTGATTACAGTTATGTTTTAATTATGGAGGAAGTATTCGATAGTGATGCAGAAGCTATTACATTGGCAAAAGAAATGGCAATTCAATATGGTTCTGAATTGGTCATTTCTTCACACAAGAAAGATAGAAGCATGAAGGTGTTGAGGTGTGCGCGAGGTGAATGTTACAGAGGCAATTTTGGAGATTTAGACTGAGCTACCAGAAGTTCAAAGACTAAAGCGTGCAATCGCTCGTTCCGGATAGCAGTCCAACTGGTGGCACGATCTACATCGTGGAGGATCCGTATAAGTCCTGGTGATAGGGGAATCCAATTATGCATTGGTTGTATGTCCTGAGGGTTATCGACAGATGAACAGACTTAGCACTTCATCTAAAGATATTGTGCGTGATATGACTGACTCAGGCATAATAGACAGTAATTTTGGCTGCGATCCAGGAAAAACATCCGGTAGACAACGCTACTCGGCGACATGCGTATAACTATAGAAATTAATTGCCGAGAGATAGTTTCAAGGGTAGAGATGTGGCTACCCAGATTCTGCACTTGGTTTTGAAGAGTAAATATATAGTTTATACAGATGTTGATGAGGAGACACAGGCGTTGACATATCTGTCCATGTCTAAGTCGAGGTTCGGGAGGTTTGACCAAGTCAACGGAGGTCCGAGATGATCCAACGTTGATGGTGAACGACCGGTGATGCCCGACGAGCGACACGATCAAGGTCCGGTGATCGTGAGGCCTAGTCCGGCTGCCCAACGAACATGAGACTCAGACGATCTCCAACAACAGAAATCAGAAACGTCTCTGAGTCGGCAAAATATTAAACGGTACGCATTGAACCCTCACTTTTAGTTCCGCTGCGCTTAGAGTTTAATTCGTAGATAGTCTATGACTTGCATATTGTCGAGATCCTAACCGGTCTCAATAGAATTCTCGATAAAATGAGGACTAACCCTCTGTAGGTTGTCTGCGGTATGTTACTCTGGGTTGTGGCAATAATTACTACTAAAGATGTTTGATCAATATTGTTTGCGGTGCAACGCGTCATGAAGACTACATGAAGGTTGGAGAGGTTCAGCATATTACATACCATGATTCTTGCTACGAACGAGGTTTATTAGAGGATGACAGAGAGTATATAGACGACATAACGAAAGCAAGTCAGTTGGCATCCACATACTCACTTAGATGCATGTTCGCATCTTGTTGGTTTCCGGTTCATTTGGTAGATCGAAGGATGTATGGAAAAGATTTTGGCAATCTATGTCAGGTGACATTCTTTACATACAACGCCGACATCCGACATTCTTTACATACAACACCGACTATACAATAATGATGGTAATTAGTTTTTCTTTAAATATTTTTCATTTAAATATGGTGATTTTTTGCATATCTTTATAAAAACTGTTAATCAATTTAAATCACGTTACTACTTACTTATCAATTTATATTTTTTAAGGTTATTTCTTACTGACGAACAAAATTAGAATCTAGCCCTCGTTGAGATTTGTAATTTATTGAGAATCGTGGAACAAGTCTTTGTGATTATTCCACAATGTCTTTTCTAGATAAGGACAATATGCCTTCAACTTCAAACCGTTTAATTTTAGATGAATAAAATTATGATATAAAGACACTCGATGTTGAACACGATACACTTCTTAAAAATGTGTGTACTAAAAAATTATATCAGTTGTTGAACCCTACAAAGGCAGTGTGTCTTTTGTATACGATTATGGTAGAACTGGGAAGACGTGTCTGTATAGAACTTTATTTGTTAGGTTGAGATCCAAAGTTGAGATAGACTTATGTGTCGCATCGAGTGGAATAACATCACTTTTGTTGCCTGGTAGGCGAACGATCCATTCTCGATTTGGAATACCATTGAATCCCCACCAGGAATCTTCTTGCGATATCAATTAGACAAGCCATCTAGCAGAATTGATAATACACGCTTATCTGATAATATGTGATGAGGCTCCGATGATGCACAAATATTGTGTCGAGGCTGTTCAGGCATCGTTGCAGGGTATTATTGGAACACTTAATTCATCGAACAAGAACAAACCTTTTGGCGAAACACCTGTTGTTTTTTATGGAGACTTCCGACAAATTATTCCTTTCATTCCAAAGGGCAACCATCAGAACATAGTTAATGCTGCGATTAATGCTTCTGACATATGAAGGAGTTGTACTGTGCTTAGGATGACAAAAAACATGCGTCTTTAAAGCCTTTGTGATTCGAATGAACGTGATGAGTTTGCTCCGTTCGCTGACTGGATAGCAAATATTTTCAGAGATGGAAATATAAGGGGGTCGAATGATGGTTGTGTAATGATAGACATGCGAGAGGATATATTGATTGAGTCCACTGATGGAGCGATAGCTCAAATTGTTAAAAGCACATATCTAATTTTTAAGCATGCAACCCATGATCCTAGTTACTTGAAGGCCAGGGCTATGTTAGCCCCCACGCTCGATGTTGTTGAGTCCATTAAAGAATACATTGTTAGTGTTATATACTGAAAACTTGGCTTTGCATGTTATTACACTTTTGCCCTTTATGAATGAGAATCATGTTAGATTAAACAAGTTCTATGTTCTGTTGTTCTGCACTTAGATAGAGTGGGTCGTCATCGGGCAAACCGAAGATCACTCTATCAGTTACTTGCGAACAAGAATAGTTGTTCACAACCTAGATGGACATGAACCACCCCATCCAAACGGTTGTAGTGCCAATTGTACGGTTTGTCTTGACTGATTAGTTGCACTAGTACATTTATGTATTGAGCAAGATCCCAGAGAGAAGAAGTTCATTTTATACTAATCGTCGTAAATGAACTAGGCCTCGGTTAATTAATGCGTTCTTTTAACACGTAAGATATTAAACAGGCAGATATAAATAGTATACATTTCTCTGATTCATATGGGTGAGGTTCAGTTCGTTGGATCAATATTCCTACTGTTTTGGATAATATTGTTATATATAGGATGTATTGTTAGGATATTTACGGTCACCATGTGCGTTAGTTTTATGATATCCCCGGAGTGAGTTCATGAAGGATTGTTATGCTAAACCCTGCAGGTGGATTAAGTTCCGACATAATAAGAATGTGATGAACGAGTGCTAGCTTCGGTGAAATAATAATAAATTAATTAATTCTTGATTGTCAGTAATCGACTTAATTAATGGACATTATATCTTAAACATGGGGAGGTAAATCGAGTAATTATTATTGGAGTCTCAAATGTAATTTGGGCTAGAAAAATGGAGTGCAATAATATAATGTTGGTGGCTCATTAATATTATTTAATTAATTAGAGTAGTGGGCTTGACCCACAATTAGTCTAATTAATTAAGGAGTCCTATTCTTAATCTCCTAAGGGTCCCTACTGTAGCTCTATATATACATCATTAAGCTCATGAGAAAAGAATCCCAATCACATCTGATCGAGATACACGCCCCACGCCACTCTCTCTCTCTCTCTTAGTTCTCATTCGAGCTTCATCTTCTTCTTGTTGCTCAACTGGTACAAGTTGAAGAAGGGTGTATTGAGTAATACAGTAGAAGACCAATAGGTAAATCGAGACTCTATATATTTAATCCCGCAGGACTAACCAAAGGCCATATCAAGCAACCGAGCATACCCAGACGATCGTCTCGACGTCAGCTTTCAGCCGCCTCCGAGATCGCTGTCGTCCGCTGCCGCTACGCGCCGCCGGAGGTTGCTGGCTGCAAGTTCTGTTTTCATCCGTTTGCACCCGCTTGATCCGTTTTTCGATCCGATCTTGTTCGTGCAATCTCGAGACGTGATTTGCGGTCATCCGTTCGTGTCAACCAGATCTACAAAATTTTAAGCCGTAAGTTATCTACGTCAAACCTTTAGATCTGCTGCGCATAGGTTTACGTTTGCTATTGAATTCGTGACTTGTACATAACGAGATCCTCACAGATCCTAATATACATGTCATCGTTTAATTTGTATGATGGTCGTACGTACTTAAGCACCGACATTACTTGCAAATCGGATACTAATAACAATTTTGTGTCTGATTTTCACACGCCAGAGTTCTTGAATAGTATCAAGTGTTCTGGTATATCGAATCATGGGTTGCATTTGAAGATTGAAACTCCGGTCATGTTAATGCAGAACATGGATCATTCTATGGGTTTGTGTAATAGGACATGGTTGGTTGTGACAATGCTCTCCACTCATGTTCTTGAATGTAATATACTCACTGGGAATCACGCAGGTGAAAGTGTATTGATTCCTAAAATGACTATAACTCTTTCCGATGTTAAAATTCCTTTCAAGTTTCAACTGTGACAGTTCCCAATTATGGTTTTGTACACCATGACTATAAATAAGAGTCAGGGACAATCATTATTCCATGTTAGTTTTTTTCTGAAGAAGCATGTATTCAGTCATGGCCAGTTGTTCGTTGCGAAATCCCATGTCACCAACTGTAATGGTTTGAAGATATTAGTTTGTGTGACGATGGCTCGCCAACAAATCAAACAAAAAATATTGTATAGGAGGTTTTCAATAATATATGATATGACTTTTCCATGTTGGCGAGCTGTGTATTGTTGTCACACATATAATTACTCTTCAACAATTTAACACCCTTCGAATTTTAAAGATTTCACCTTAAATATGTTGTCCGGTGCATCGCACGGGTCGTCGAGTTATATATGTTGTTGTACGAAATTTAACAATGTAATAAACGATAAGAAGATGTAATTAAAGCGTAAAAGATGTATACTTTGTATTGTTTATGTGTTTTTGCTGAGTACAAGAACTCGGTATTATGTAAAACCGAGCTTTGCTTGCATATGCGTGTACAATGTGCCTAAAAAAGATACCCGTACAATAATAAATTCTGCTATTTATAATAGTGTGTGTTTGACTTTTTGTACGAGGTAGATAAGACTGTATTTAATGTTGAACAACTTCATTGAAGCGGTCTGTTGGTCAATGGGGGGACAACAATGATTGCTAATATAATATGTGGCCCAATCACATATGCGCTTTGTCAGCTGCTTTGGATTTCGATTACCTCGGTCCTCGGTCTGTGTGGATAATCTTCAGAAAAGAACCTTCGAGAAGTCAGTTATTTGTCTTTAGCGCGAGGTCGGTTTTCGGTCATGAGTGAAGTCGGTTCATTACTTTGCCGACACCGATATAAGCTAAGTTAGCGTATGGAGTGACTTGATGAATAAATTGTGATTAATACCAGCAAACCTTCGTTTTAATTCTGACAAATCGGGTCAATTGTCAACAATATATTAATTAATAGATAGATAGATTTGATTTGTCGACCAGAGCTTCATCTTGATGAATCTCAATATTCAGGTTATGATACATACGAACTGGAGGATCATGATCTCAACCTTCAGATTTGTGAATATTAATAGAGCAATTCTAAGAAGATGATTCATGATCCAGGTTTCAGATTTAAATTTAGATAATATCTTAATTAGGAAACAATCTTCATAATTAGAAAGAAAAGTTCAACAAGATTGGTTTTGAAATTATTATTATTATTATTATTATTATTATTATTATTATTATTATTATTATTATTATTATTATTATTTTTGCACTTCTCAATTTTTTTTTGGTATAGCTGTGAATGTCTACTATGCCCTTATTTTTTTGTGTAATATTTGTTGCTTAGTATCCACTAGATTAAATAGGTCAATTGGCTAGAATTTCTTCTTATTTTTCATTAAAAACTATTTTCACAATAACCTCACTCTCTATATATACGTGTAACTAGTACAATACCTGTGTACTACACCGGTGCTTGTTAAAAAAAATAAAAAATTATATTTAAAATTAAATTAAAAAAATGATATTAATTTTTTTTTTAAAAATATATATTTAAAATTACATCCATCACTTATACGACTTAATATATTATATTATAATAATTTTTTAACTCATATCATATAACTAATTTGTAGTTAAATTAATTTAAATATTTTTTTTCCAATTAATATTGATATATAATTTATTTTTTATTATACATACAAGTAAATATATTTACTTGTATGTATAATACATATTTCAAATCAAATCTCATCAATACATGATTAATTTGATATATTATATATAAAAATTTGATAATAAATAAAAAAGTGATTAGCTTTTAAATATATTTATAATTTATGTTAGTAAATTTATTATAATTATAAAAGAAAGATCGGATAAAAAAATCATGTCTTATAAACCACGTTTAGAAAAAGAAATAATATTAAAACATAATTAATGCTTTTAGAAAGAATAACAAATGCCGAGTATATATATGGATATTCCAAGCCTAATTATTTTTGGGATATGAACAAATTAACATCAATCCAAGTCAAATGACAAAGAATGAAAATCTGCCACATAGAATTTTGAAGCGTACTAGACTGCCACTTAGGCTTAGTACATTTCGAGAATTATACAGAGAGGGATATTTCTAAATTCATTTGTTGGTTTGTCAATACAAAACTTATATTTATATAATTTTGTAAAATACAAAATTTAATCATTTTGAATAATATACAGGGGTGATGGAGATGAAAGATAAAAATCTTAATAAAATTACTGAAATTATATTTTGAATTATTATACTGATGTTGGGGAGAAACAAAAAATAAAAATAAAAATCTTATATTACTGTAAGCAGATTGCAGATTTACCATATATTACCCCAAGCCAGATTTTGTGTAATGTTATTATTTGCATCAAGATAATACTAATAATAATAATAATAATAATAAAATCAACCAGCTCTCACAATCCCACAATCCAACTCTAGATAATCTGTCTCTCTCTCTCTTCCCGTTTTCGGAACTTTTGTCGAATTCCAAAGTAAGCACGAGTCGAGACAAGGTACAAGGCAGGGCAGCACTGTATATCGCCACCGGTTTCCTTGATTTGGTTAAGATGAGGGAGAAACAGATAATCTGGACACCTTAATCAGATTTGTCTTCCGTGAATGGATTCCAAAACTGCCTCAAATTCCTAATATGCAGATTCCCTTCAGCAGGTGGGAGCAATATGAGCATATAACTGCTGTAAGTTATCAGCACAAAAAGACAGGAAAAAGCAAAGCAGCAGCAGTATTTGTCTGTCAGGAAATTTTCAATACCAGTTTGGTCGCATAGATGGGTGATGGAAGGGCGGGTAATTCGGGCAGCAATAAGCCGGAGTGGCTGGAGCAGTACGATGTGATCGGGAAAATCGGGGAGGGGACTTATGGCTTGGTGTTCTTGGCGAAGATTAAGTCCAATCGCTCGAAATCCATAGCTATCAAGAAATTCAAGCAGTCGAAAGATGGGGATGGAGTTTCTCCTACTGCCATTCGTGAAATCATGGTGAGTTAGTAACTGAATGTCTTTTATTTTTTGGGTGTTGATATATCTTTATTTTACCTTTTTCCAGTCATCTCTGTTTTGCTCCTATGGTTGGGATTATACTGTCCTCTGTTCAAAGACGATTTATTTATTTATTTATTTTTGCATTGGTGGAAGAGAATGTTGAATGTTATTTAAATATTCTCCCTGGGAGTCACCACTTTATGGTGTTGCACGGTGTAATTGAAGTATGATAGAATGGTGATTTTGGTATGCATGTGCACGATGGGGTTTACCCATTGGCTGGCCGAGGTTTTGCACCTTTTGATTTATTGAGAAGAATGAGGGAATGGGTAATGGAAGATGAATACATAGAAAATTTAATGAACTATGGCTGTACAAAACAGGGGAGATTTGAGTTGAGCATTTGCAAATATTTGTCGCGGAGCAACGGGAATAAGATAAAAAGACAGCCAAGAAACCATTTTTTAACTAGATTTGTTTCTCTGGGTTTCTTATGGCAAGTATGATGATTGACTTGATTATTCCCATTTCTATATTTGATTAGTCGTAAATGCAGGGGAACCATATTTAAGAGAGAATTATCTTTCTAGAGCACTTTTGTTGATATTTATACATTGTTAGATTAGTCTTATGCACTTAAATTCCCTACTGAGCACAAAACTTGAGAGTTGGATGAAATCGTTCAATATGTATTCCAATTTTCTGACATCTGTGATATGATATGCTTGTCTATGCATTTCAATTTTCCTTTTCCTCCCATTTCCTTCATTATTTATGCCTGTTTTGTTCTGTCTCTGTAATATTGTAATTCCATTTCTTAACTGTACTTATATATCTCTACTTTCCAGTTGCTTCGGGAGATTCCCCATGAGAACGTGGTGAAGCTTGTGAACGTGCACATCAATCATGCTGACATGTCACTTTACCTGGCCTTTGACTATGCTGAGCATGATCTTTATGTGAGTAAACTTCAGGCCCTTACGTACCCCTCACTTTTCTTCACATAGTATTATAGATTAATAGTCCTTGTCTAATGGGTGAACTCAAGACCATCATCCTCGCCTCGCGATGAAAGATACTCAAAACTTAAGAAGGGTTTATATACTTAACTATTTATTGATCAATCCACTCGTAGCAGAAGATGATTGGTTTCTTTTGTGTCATGGCAGGAAATAATCAGACACCATAGGGATAAGGTTAGCCAGGCGATCAATCAATACACCGTTAAGTCAATACTGTGGCAGCTTCTTAATGGTCTAAATTATCTTCACAGGTGTGCGTTCTCTTACGAGTCTTGTTGGTATGCGTCACAATGGATAATCCTACTTCTACCTCTGAATCACCCACTAAATAGGCAATGATTTTGATAATTGTGTTGGCTTAGTCTGTAGTTCTTGGATGGCGAAAATGAGTAGCTGTTTCTAGGGAGATCTGATAAATGCTTGTGGTTTGGTAATTTGTCATTTCATTGTGAACTTATATGATATGTGTCCTTGACACTGGAAGAAACTCTGGAGAAGTTTGCTTCCAGTTACCTCTTCGCTTACATGGATAAAGTGCTATGAACCGTGCTTGATCTATTTCCTCTAATTCTGATAGAACAGTGTCAAGATCAGTGTTATGGTTGTTGCTTGGCGGATTTTTTTGTGAAGGATGTTGTAGTTTTTCTAAGCACTAAATCTAACAGAACCAAATGTTGTGAAATACTTAAACCCCTTATTTCAATTTCTATGACTGGATCAGTGGATCTCATGAAATCCGGTTTCAGCTCTATGGCCTTTTAGATGTACATTGGACTTTACAATCATTTTACGGATCATTACTAACTGTATGCACGTATATTCATCTATATATTAGTCAACGTATAAAAACACAATTCATGAGGATATTTGACAGTTAGAATTCTTTTGTGCAATCATGATCTTGCACAAACAATGATGCGAACCTTGATTAACTCTTGTAGTAATTGTTGTTTTGTGCAGTAATTGGATTGTTCATCGAGATCTGAAGCCATCAAATATCCTGGTAAGTTCTTCATTTTTATTTCTGTTTTCTATTTCTATTTCTCAATTAGATCAGTTTGATGTAAAATTCTCACTGTGCTTTGTTTCTAATGCCATTTCCCGTTACATAATTCTAACTATCTTTTTTCACTCATATGGAACTTTTGATTACCAGGTAATGGGTGATGGGGAAGAACATGGAGTGGTAAAAATTGCTGATTTTGGCCTTGCTAGAATTTACCAAGCTCCCTTGAAGCCACTATCGGAGAATGGGGTAAGTGTCTTATCTGTTCGTTTCTCCTGAGTCTCTAACAACAAATTCCTTTTGGTCTACCTACTTGTGTTTTCCCTTTTGTATCCTGTTTTTAGTAGTGCCAGTTTGTTGCATCTTCTACCTTTAGCTGTTATGTCTTTTTCTCATGTTTTATACTATGTTGCATCTTCAAATCTTTCAGTGAAGATAACTTAAAAGTCTTAAACAAGAGATTTGCTTGATATATCTGGATTTGCAAGTGAAATAAAGGACAACTTTGACACGTTTAAATAGATTATAATCAAATTTGACTGACAACATTTTGTTCCTATTTCTATATATATATATATATATATATATATATATATATATTCTTACATTGCTGTCTTTATGATCATCTTTTAATTTGTGAACTTTAGGTTGTAGTGACCATTTGGTACCGTGCACCTGAGTTACTGTTAGGAGCTAAACACTATACAAGTGCTGTTGGTAAGATCTCTATATTTGACTTACTGTAGTTGCAAAGCTTGTAATTGCTTCATCTGACCCGCTTCTATTCTTACATGGAAAAATAATGCATACTTGAAGTAGTTTGCTAATTTGTGAATTTCTTCTATTATAACTGGAAAGACATGTGGGCTGTGGGTTGCATCTTTGCTGAGCTTCTCACTTTAAAGCCACTTTTTCAAGGGCAAGAAGTAAAAGGGACACCCAATCCATTTCAGGTATAATGTTTTTCGTTTATGTAGCCTTCATATATAATATAATAGAGTAGACAATACGATGTTAATGTAATCTTTTTAACTAAGCCCGATAGCTGGTTGACCTTTCTGAAACCTTCTTTTCATGTTGCAGCTGGATCAACTTGACAAAATATTCAAGGTCTTAGGTGAGAATGTTATACTGATAAGACACATTTTCTGTAGTTCCCATGTGATCAAATTAGTGATGATTGCTTGTGATATTAGGGCATCCAACTCCAGAAAAGTGGCCAACACTGGTGAATCTTCCCCACTGGCAGTCTGATGTGCAACATATTCAAGGGCACACATAGTAAGTCTTAATATTTTATTCTTTTACAAGTCTTTCTATTGGTTATCTGCTAGCTGCCGTCAATGGTCTGGTTCTTTTGAAGCATATCAATTTTAAATCTTGCGATGTTAAGTAGTTTTTCTCATTCAATTTATTTTATTAATGCAGCAACAATGCTGGACTTTACAATGTAGTTCACCTCTCTCCAAAAAGTCCAGCATATGACCTCCTCTCCAGGATGCTTGAGTATGTGTTCTTTATGTAGTTATGCACGTGCTTAATGTTTCTCTTAAAGTCTCAGTGAAAGCCCCCTTTTTTCTATTGAATATCGACTAATTTGTTATTATCTTATATCTGCAAAGTAATTGCTCATCTCAGCTACCGTGGCAATTATTCATTGTAATAGATATAGTATTGAAACCAGCGGAGACTGCTGTTGTTGCAATTATTCATCATAATAGACATAGTACCGAATGAGTCTTCTACAGTCTGAATTATACTTAACTTTGTAATTTTGATGATATCCGAATGCTGGACTTATCGCACTTTGTCTTATTGATTTTCTTCATTAGTAATTTTATACTTTGCCTTAACTTAATTTTTTCTGCTTCCCTCCTAATAGTTTCAAAATTTGCACATCATTTGGCCATTATGACAAGTAGCTTGACATGCAAAACTTGGCTGATTACATTTGCAGGTATGACCCCAAAAAAAGAATAACAGCCTCCCAAGCTCTTGAGCATGAGTATGTACTTGACCTTTGCTTTTTTTACCAGCTTATAAGTTGTGACTCTTCTATAGCTCCTTAAATGTCCTTATAGTTGGATAAAATTTTCTTTATTACTGCTTGCGTTACGTTGAAGGTGGGGAAATACGCCATAGTGTTTCCAAATTTTGTGGAGGAATTCCTTTTCCCATTTTATTGATCAATGCTGGTTGTTCATTTGCCTTTGTTTCTTTTTGTAGAGACATGAAAATGATTATATTCCATGTTCATAGAGTACAATATAATAACCTATTAATAAAAGTGTGGGAGGAAGGTAACAAAGAAAACATATCAACGGGCCTAATCTATGAGCTTACAATATATTACTAATTGATATCCTAAATTATACTTTATATACATTATCACTCCCCTCAAGCTCGAGCATATAGATCCATAAGGCCCTACCTGTTACAAATGTTGTTCATCCGTACCCCGGTTTGCTTTAGTGATTACGTCTTTGAGCTGGTCTTCTGATTTAATATATCCTGTAGAAATAACCCCTTCATTTACCTTGTCACGAACAAAGTGGCTATCTACTTCAATATGTTTGGTTCGTTCATGAAATACCGGATTCGATGCAATGTGGAGTGCTGCTTGGTTGTCACTCCAAAGTTTTGCTAGAAGATTGAGCTCTAACCCCAGCTCTTTAAGTAACTAATTTATCCAAACAATCTCACTAACCGAATTAGCCATAGACTTATACTCTGCAACTGAACGAGAAATAATATTACGAGAAATAATATTTTGTGTCTTGCTTCTCCACAAGACTTGGATAACCTCCCACAAAAATACAGTACCATGAAAGTTGATCTCCTAATCATCTTTGCAACGGATGTAGTCAGCACCACAATATACTTTAATTAACCTAGTGAAACATCCACCATGTTGCCTGTAAAACAATCTATGTCATGGAGCTCCCGTCAGCTAACACAAAATGTGCTCAAGAAGAGCCCAATCGTCATTGATCGGAGTAGAATAAACTGACTTGGCACGTCTACTGCAAAAGCTATGTCAGGATGTGTTACTGTAAGATAATTCAACTTTCCCACAAGTCTTTGGTATTGCTTAGGACCATGGAATGACTTCTCATCATCTTTTCCTAGTTGTAAATTGGGAGTTCTCGGAGTGTTGTACGACTTGGTTCTTTTTTTTCCCAGTTTCTTTATGAAGACAGAGCACATATTTCCTCTAACAAAGGAAGATTCCTTTCTTACTTCTCATTGTCTCCATTACTAGAAAATATTTCAAGGATTCCAAGTCGTTCGTCTGAAAATGTGTATGAAGAAAAGACTTCAGCTCCGAAATCCCATCACTATTGTCTCCTGTAATTTTTATACCATCAACATACACAACTAGTAAAATGATTCCAAAATTAGAGCGTCGATAGAATACAGAATGATCAGTTTTGCATCTTATTAAACCATGTTCCAAAATTATCTGATTAAACCGATAAAACCAAGCCCGGGGACTTTGCTTCAACCCATATATGAATTTATGAAGCCGGGTATACCTTCCCATACTCCCCTTGAGCAACAAGACCTAGTTGGTTTCTCCATTTATACCTCCTCCTAGGAAAGCATTTTTAATATCATTTTTTGGTGAAGAGGCTAATATAAAGTGGCTGCCAGCGACATGAGTGGCCAGCAGTATGATATGATTAGCCGGACATCAGTAAGTTTTGTCACAAGAGAGAAAGTATTAGAATTATCACTGTCATAGGTCTGAACGTAACCTTTTGCCACCAAACGAGCCTTAAGAAGAGCCAAAGAGCCATCTGGATTTACTTTACCGTGAAAAACCACTTACATGCAATCACCTTTTTGCCAAAAGGTAAATCGACTGAAGTCTATGTACCATTATGATCAAGCGCATTAAGTTTTTACGCAATCATAACAGCACTCCAACAAGAATGAGCCAAAGCTTTCCCAACAGTCTTAAGAATAGAAAGTAGAAACGGAGTCTATTGTTGCATATAAAGGAATGCAAAGGGGTTGACAAATGATCGTAAGAAACAACAAAGGCAATGATATACGTACATGAATGTTTACCTTTTCAGAGACCAATAGGAAGGTCATCGGTAGTAGGTGGTTCAGAGGTTGGTACAGTAGGTGTAGGATCTTCCACTGAAGCATTTACTGGATTCTCTGAAGTTAAATACGAACGTCGAGTATGAACTTGAGTAATAGGGGGACGGGTATTAGGACGAGATGGACGAGAGGACTTAGAAGAAGATGACTTAGGAAGTGGATAGAATATACTAAAATATCATTTTCTTGTTGACAATGGGAAAATGAAGACATTCATTAAAGGTAACATCTCTATGCACGATATTACGATTAAGTGTAAGAGATTAACGCCGATATCCCTTTTGTACATGAGAGGACCCAAAAAGACATTTCAGAGCTTTGGGATCTAATTTGGTAGATGAGGTCGAGTATCCCGTACAAAGCATGTACTACTAATTAGTTTGAGTTATATGGGAACAAAACAACATTGCCCGACACAGCAGATGACTGCGATTAATGAGAAATGAGAAAAAACAAGTAGTAGAAACAACATCAAATAGTTACGGAACATCCATATGAAATAACAGTGCTCGAGCAACTTCAAGAAGGTGCTGCTTCTTTCTTTCAGCTACCCCATTTTAAGCTGGTGTGTCAGCACAAGAAGTTCCATGCAAAATGTCATGTTAAAGCATATAAGACTGAAAAGCTGTTGATTGGGTCACCTGCTTACATCGAGTGTAGTTCAAAAACACAAGAGGTCAGTAGAATTCGACTTTTTTAAGGACTCTGTTTTTCTTTGACAATCACTTTGTTTCTTATTATTATTATTATTATTATTATTATTATTATTATTATTATTATTATTATTATTATTATTATTATTATTGTTGTTGTTGTTGTTGTTGTTATTATTATTATTATTATTATAAAAATGGAGCTGGAAGAGTCCTTGTTGACAATTCTCCTGGCATAGTGCTAATAATGGACTAGATCAAAATGGCTCAATTAAATTCTAGTGCTTCTTCTATTAGTGAAGTTTCTAGAAAAAATATATCAAACGGCGCAATGCACCTTGGGTCGCTACGGAAACAGCCTCCTTGTATAATTACAAGGGTAAGGTCTGCGTACAACTGACCCCCAGACCCCAACATGTTGGGAATATACTGGGTATGTTGTTGTTGTTGTTGTTGTTGTATCACTAAGTAACATTTTAGTTGTAGTTGAAAATTGATTTTTAATTTCAGATCACAGCACAAAAGGAGGGAAAATCTTGAAAGATTTCAAAACGACTTTTCATGAAAATCATCAATGAACGTGTAACATATCCTTATCCAGATTGTCACTACAGAATAAGGACCTCAAACATCAGAATGGACTAGCATGAAAGGAGATGCGACTTGCTTGTTTGTCCTAGGATCTAACGGTGTACGAGAATGTTAGCAAACTCACAATATGGTGTACATAAGTGTGAAAACTGGGGACAGGGTTTTTTTAGATTCTGCAGTGAAGGATGGTCTCAAGTACCAATGAGGTGCATATTAGAAATTTGGTTCAGGAGTTTCCAGAACATAAAGGCTATCAGATTCTTGTTCTTGACCAATTATCTGCTTCGCTGAAAGATCATGAAGAGCACACAATAGTCAATAACCAGGGAAAAAGGAAATGCTACAATTAAAGGATTTTGTAAGTTTACTGATAGATATTAAGTTAAAGGCAAAGTTAGGCAAACTTAATACAAAGTATAGTGAGGTAGAAGGTGTAAGGTGAATCGAACCAGAGTCAAGCATGTGGAGTGGATCCACCAAACATGAGTAGTGGGTGCATGAGAATGACATAGGTGGCGAAAAGGGTTGAGTTACGTGAAGCACCAGAATCAATGTCCCAGTTAAATCATTTAGATACAAGACATGTAGCTGAATTACCGGAAAAAATAGGAGTAGGCGACTGTGGGTTCACATTCGCAGGCATACTCGATTGAGATGGCGACCATATCAGAAGTAGACAATACATGGGCACAGCATCCTTTCTTACTTTCAGCATTGGTATTGCAGAAGTAATGCAAAATGGACACGCGCAAACAAAGAACTACAAAATAACACCAAGTTCCTCAACACAAAGATCACAAATGGTCTATTCCAAGTGTTCCCAAAAAATTAAAACCTGAAATAATAGAGTCCGATAGCAACAACACTCCTTGAAATTGAAAAATGGAAATCTAACAAAGTAAAATTGCTTGGAATATAAAAGGAAGCATGCAAGTAGATCATAGAAAACTGAGTTGACTGACAGCAGGCACGCTTGTACGAAAGTTCTGGCGGTGAGTGTGGTACTCAATGATGCTGGGACTTCACCGAAAGGCCGATCCGACGATGGTGTTTCAACCTAAGCAGAAAGTGAGACCCGAAACTCACCCGAAATAGGCCCTCGTGAAACAAACAGAGAGAAAATGGAGTCCAATATACTCAAAACCCTGAACTTGTAGTGAAATGAAAATGATTGTGTGATATGTTCATAGATTACAATATACAGTGACCTATGTATACAAGTCCAAGAACAAGCTAAAAAGGAAAATATATCAACGGGCCTAATCTATGAGATTACAATATATTACTATATGATATCCTAATATATACCATATAAACATTAACACTTCTCCTTCATTATTGGAAAGGGATTCAACCCCGATCATGCGTTCATATCATGGGTTGGATGCTCAAAATATTTTTGTGGTTCATTTAGCTAGCTTTCCTTGAGTTCTCTGCAATTAATAATTTGTGTCTCATTTCACTCCTCAAACCTTTTCATTTATAATTTTGGTGTGCATCATTTCATTTAAAGAGTTTGCACCTTTTCTTCCGTTGAACGTTTTCCTGTGATCTTCTTATGGGTTTCTCAAGAAACCTGGTCCAGCTTACCCTGTTGGAATGGGGTTCATGAACAAAGGACCTTGCTTAGTTTTTCTTTGCAAGCTTCTTGCTTATACTTTCTAGGAACCACAGGGAGTATTTTGGTTACAGGTCCACTTGATCTGCCACTATCTCTGGACCCTTATGTTCCTATAAATGTTTAACCTTTCCAATTTGATACATGAGCTAATTTACTGTGATTGCTTCTCTATAATAACAATGCTTCGTACTTTATGGGTTCCTTGCCAGTTGCAACTCCATCATTATGCTTCTTGTTGAAGGTAATGAGAAATTGATGTCATGCACGTTCCTAGGATCAATATGTTATTTGTAATTGTTATTTCTATTTATTTACGACAATAAGACTGTAACGATGGTTTCTTCCTTTGTATTGTATCTTACAATTTCAATATTCTATTAAGTATATCAAGTTTGCTACTACTTTCTCAGAGTGTACGTGTGTGCATTATAAAAATAAAGAAGTCATGACCCAGATGGACATGGAGTGCCCAAATTATGAATACTGTTAATTATTTCCTTTCCCCCCCTCAATTTGCAGGTATTTTCGCATGGAACCTTTTCCGGGTTGCAAGTATGTACTTGAATGCCTTGGTCATCGTATTTTTTTATACGATATAGTTTCATTGATTGAGCAGTCAAGGTCTAAATAACTAATGATCATTTTAATTGTGGTATAATTATAACAACTGAAATGTATCAGTGCACTGGTTCCTCCACAACCGGCAGAGAAAGTTGTGAATTACCCAACTCGGCCTGTGGACACAAGCATTGATATTGAAGGAACAATCAGTCTCCAGCCCTCTCAACCGGTAATGATACCCTAATATTTATGTTTTGGAGTTCTTTATGCTGCATGACTATCAGTTTATCAGCATTTTGAATGAACCCTGGAAATATTTTGCTATAAATATTATCCACTTATATCAACTTATATCAATCTTTAAATCTTCTCAACTTATATCAGTCTTCTGAAACATCAGCTAACTGCACGTGTTTAGAAATGTTTATTTTACCGTCGTATTATCGACTTAATGCTTTCAGCAGTGTCTCAAAGAAAGATGACGATCTTGATAGGATACAAGAATAATATTCCTATAAATCTGTATTTCATATAAGGTAGCTGATTGCATTCTCATTTCAGTTGGCAATTTTGGTGTTCCATCCAGGTAATAGATGCAGGTTTATTTGGACCATTCTTAGAAATAAACCCAATCCTGAGTTGGTTTTCAACGCCTTAATACCAAAATGAGTTTTGAGCGCCAGGAGGAAAGTCTTCACTGTACATGGATTTGAGATGGCATTTTGTGAAAAATTATCGTGACGTGGAATAAATCTTTGTGAACTATAATAAAAATGCGTAGACATATTGCATGGTTAACGGTAGCTTTCGTGCTTTATTCCCCAACTGCTTTCAAGAAGTAAACAACCATGATGGCTATGAAATATCTGTAATGAGTTATCACCTTTTAAGTATGATTTATCCCTACTCCTACAAGGGAAAGGCACTCTTCTTCGATACAGTTATGTATCTTCATGCCTGTGAAGCATAACAACCAAGTTGACAGTTTTATGCAAGTATTTTGCTACTATGAATCCGAATAGTCTATGGAACTTATCTTGAAAATTGTTTTCAACTTGATATGCTTTGGTAGGAATTTTACTGAATAGTAGGTAAAATTACAAATATTATTGATCACATGCTTTGGAGGGTGAAGTTATGCTATATCCGAACTGCTAATTTATGAATCTGAGATATCCATCCTAGTCCTATGGTTGTTTGCTGAGTAAGTTGCGAATAGATATATTTAGAAGAGAACGCCCCTTTCAGCAGTACCTTGTGAAAGCAATTGCAATCAAGGAATGGTGAGAGGAGGGTGAAGAAGGTTAGAGATCGATAAAATCCTTCCCAGTAGAATGAAATGAGTATAATACATATGTTACAATTCAATCTTATCAAACATGTATATGTGATAAATACTAGCATAAGCAACTCTAACATGATGCTCGTCTGTGTGTATCACTTGGAGTCTTTCACAAACTTGCACAAGCAACAGTATGATATCATTGAGATGGCTGTGCACTTGTGAAAGATTGACCAAAATCAACCTTTTTTACTCTCATTTTGTATTATTGAGGTATTGATGCATGAGATTTTATTTACATCAGTAATTAGCAAGTTTTATTTGTTTACAACCTTATTTGTTAATTATTAAAAATCCTATATATTTCTATAAACAAAGTGATCATGTTGCATGACTGAGTCTCTATTTGCATGTTTTTACTTGCAGAATCATGATTAGAATATAACTAATTCTTAAATTCTGTGGTGTTTACCTAGTTCAGATGATATTACCTAAATCAGCACGTCTTAATTTTCTGCATGAACTGAATTTGGAAATGCGAACGGTTCCATCTTGTGCATTCTTGACATGCGTTTGATGCTGAATACTTAACGGCGTTTTACACTTATTATATTGGCAGTGAACTTTTAAGCAATGCAGTGTGAGGCCAACTTTATTGCCTAGTTTATAAAACCTCGCCACCTTTGGAGCTTATAACCTACAACTAAACTCTTTTAGTGCTCACTATCGGATAAGCAACATAAAGTGCACATAAGGTGAAAATATGAATTTAAACCCGTAACCCTGTCCCTGAGAAATGACCCATACTGTATTTGTTATTCCTCACATTTTTCTGGTAACACAACTTGCAACTTAAAAAAATTTAGTGAAGGTAAATTTACGCACACTAATATATATGTAATGCATATATAGATATTGGTTTAGGAAAAAGTCAATTGGGATTATTGGTGGATGAAATAGTGAGTATGACAGAACATCTAACCTATTTTCGAAGCATGAAGATGCAACCTATCAGAGTGGCGTGCATGCTATATGATGTTCCTCCTTTACTTCTTTAGACAATACATTATGGTTTGTGCATGCTATGAAAGTTCTAGTGTGAAATGTTTGGGTTAAATTTGCTGGTGCAAGTGCCATTGTAGATTGATCTGCCATAAAGAAAATGTTTTTAACTTACGTAATCTTCAGTGAACACCAAAAACTAGAAAACTATCGACAGTTAATCGAACTTCTTTTATTTGTAATTGAGTTCATAAGTTTCATACCTATAAACACATGCGTAATAAACGTTATAGTATATAAGGACATTTAAGGAGTACAATGTGCTTGGAATGGAAACATTTGGTTGATAAAATTAATTGATATAAAAGCCGGCTCTCATAAGCCTGTCCCCTATCTGACCATAAGTTGCCATTGATGATATAAGCACGTCGCGAACTTACACTATATGTTATTTTTCCACAACTCACAATAGCCACTCATTATTATATTATCCTCTTGAACGTCTTCTTTTCTCACGATTTTTTTCTTTCTCTTTTATGTTCTGTCATGTTAGGTATCATCTGGAAATAATATGTCAGGTGGCATGGCGGGGCCTCATGCGATGCAGAACAGATCTATGCCTCGTCCAATGCAGATGGTTGGCATGCAACGGATCCAACCTTCCGGAATTCCAGCATATAATCTTGCTTCGCAAGCAGGAATGGGAAATCCTGGAGGCATCCCAATGCAGAGGGGTGTTGCTGCACAAGCTCATCAACAGCAGCAGGTATTTGTGTTTTCAGATGAAAATTGTTGCTCAATGTATATGAGTGTCCTTCCTTTGGTAAAATACATTTCATATGGCTTTCTAATAGATGAGAAGGAAAGACCCGGGTATGGGGATGACTGGATATCCTCCGCAGCAAAAGAGGCGCTTCTGAGGTAATATCACTGACAGCTGCTCGGGTTTTGAAAAGTTTCCTTTTTTTTATTCATTTAGTTATTTACACAGAAATATGGATGGATTTCAATTTTCATCACATGAATCAATTTAGATCTGTTGGTTTTAACATTTTATAGAGGGCATGCTATTAATGTCAACTTGCAATTTATATATAAGTTCTGGTGTTGAGGCTACCATGCGTCATTCGCTCATCTTATATGTTGAAATTTATCTTTTCATAAAATTCACGATACTTCCATAATATATTATTGTCACAGTCAAACGTCTTTGTTTAGAACATATCTGGAGATGAAGGGTTGTTTGTGCAGTTTGTTATATATTTGAAGTATTATTATACTAATATTGTGCTTCCTCCCCACCCAAATTCCTTGTGCAAGATTTCAGCTGCGTTTCCAGTCGAACGGAATTGAAGTGGTGATAGACAATGTTTTTACAGGTTGAAGAAGAAACCTGAAATTTATTTATTTACCAGAAAGATCAAACGAGGCTGACTGAATCATATTTGATCTCCCTATAGCATATCAACATAGCATATAGACATATTGATCAAAATTAAGGACCAGTTTCTGATTATTATATACCATCGTTATTGCAAGTACATTTGTTACTGAAGTTTCTGAATTCTTGTTGTGGTCCGAATGTTAATGATCTATTTTTGCTGCTGTTGTATAGTTGCACAAGACATATAAGGCTATCTCCAAATTGAATTCACATTCTCAAGTTCATTTTGTAGTAACTATTGCACTAAACATTAATTACTCTATGATGGGTATACTCATTCTCAAACTTGAATGAATATTTCGGAATATTTTCTTTCACATTAACTTACAGTTTCACAATACTATAGATATTTGACAGTTCATCAGAATTCCGAAGTTAAGCGTGCTTGGGCGAGAGTAGTACTAGGATGGGTGACCCCCTGAGAAGTCCTCGTGTTGCACCCCTTTAAAAAAAAAAAATAGAGATTTGACAGTTTGACAAACCACCATACCTAGTTAGTTTGTTCATATATTTTACAATTTTCCAAATCATACCTATCAATTATTTTATTATTTATTTTTTCTATTTAAATGTAAAAATGTTTTAGAAATATCATATTGTTTGAATTCATTGCCAAACATTGCTTAAACATCTCTTTTTGTAGATAATTGAAGTTATGTATGGGCATTTCGAAAATATTTAATAGAAACATTTTTGAACTCTAAATATGTACACAACTATCATACTTCGGTAATTTTATAAGTTTTCAATGTCAATATTTTTTATATTTGTTATAACACCTTAGGATATTAATGACATTAGCGTTAAATACAATTAGTAATGCAAATGTACACAAAACTTTATACATATAGTATATACATATGTATATAAATCTACTTTCTACATGAGTGTTTTGATAATTTAAAGCAAAACGTGGGCTTATTGGAAACTCTTGAATTTTAGACTTATTGTGAAGGATACGATTTAAGATTGTATTAATTTAAAATTGCTACGATTTTTAACTTTGGAACCTATTTATAGGTGTAGGATATATGATTCTACTAAATTTAATGATTGTAGGACACACGATTTTATTGGCCCTTCATAATTCTTTATAAAATCGTCTAGAAGATACATGATTTAATTGCTAAGTTATACTTATGAGATTTGAATTAGACATTATTTGATTAATCGAAAAAATAAATATTAAAAATATCAGCTGTTTAAGGTTTTTTCTTAAAAAAAAAATGATTCTCTTTTCAATGAGGATGGAATTCTTTCTTCTTGAGGGTCGAATTCCTTCAAATACAGGCTTGAGTTTCCTTCATACTGGAACATGTCGCTGTGATTTATCGGGTTAGTCAACCGTCGTGGCAGTTCTCGACTGGTTTTTGTAGTAGTAGTCTTGGCCTCCTTTTTCTAACTTGTGCAGAGGCTTCATTCTTCCGACTCTCGTTACTAGTCTCTCATGGAGGACGAATTAGCCCAAAAGCTGGGGGCCTTTCAGCTATCGGCGAAAGAGGCTAGTATCATCTCCATTGATTCAGAGGACATTCGTAACAGCTCCGATGAATGCAACCATAGTTTATTCTGGAAATTAGTGGGCCAAAAGAAAGCACATTTGAT
Source organism: Striga asiatica (assembly GCA_008636005.1). Taxonomy (NCBI): domain Eukaryota; kingdom Viridiplantae; phylum Streptophyta; class Magnoliopsida; order Lamiales; family Orobanchaceae; genus Striga; species Striga asiatica. The sequence continues at coordinate 597,511 of BKCP01005084.1, forward strand.
AGGGCTTAAAAGAGCTATATTGGACAAATCTGGCAAATTAGAGCTTCGGTGACGATCAAGGAACTCAGTCCAAACTTTTTACAATTCATATTTTCAGATTTGGCAGACAAAGACATAGTTGCCAATCATTTTCTAATTCTAAAGGAATGGAAGTAGGACGTGAGCGCAAATCATCGAGACTTCAATGAACTAGACATATGGGTGCATGCCTGAAATATCCCCACTACTGGATTTCTGCTAAGGTGGGGTTAAAAATTGGAAAAGCTTTCAAGAATATCAAGGATGTTTCAGTCCCACACTCTGGAAATCTAGCAGGTAAATAACTTTGAATCCTAGTCTCTTTAGACATAGAGTATCCAATTCTCAGATGTGCCTGCATTCAACTTGGGTAAAAGAATTTTATAGTTGAATTCAAATACGCTAGATCCATGTCACATCCGCCATTTGAATGGCTGCAAAACTAATTTTTCCACAGACACATCCCCGTGAGTCCATCAACTCTCTCAATCATAAAAAGAGGCAATACTATCCGAATCCAATATTTTCAAATGGAACTATAAGCGGGAAGCTTAGCCAATTTCCTCTCCTTGATAATCCCCCTCAACCTCTCCACTTGTCCCCACTGGCCTTGATCCGCATAAATATTCGCCAATACCACAAATGCCCCTTCATTCTCGGGCTCCAACTCAACCAACTTGTCGGCCACCCACCGCCCAATCTCCACATCCCCGTGCTTCTCACACGCCCCCATCAAGCACCCGAGCACGGGCGCATTCGCCCTCATCGGCATCCCCTCCACCATCCTCCGGGCCTCACCAAGCAGCCCGGCCCGCCCCAACAAATCCACCATGCATCCATAGTGGGCCAGTCTGGGCTCCAGCCCATACTCCTCCCTCATCATCCTATAATAGTATTTCCCTTCCTTCACCAATCCACCATGGACGCACGCAGTCAGAACCCCAACAAATGTCACATGGTTGGGCCCCACATTTTCTTGTCTCATGCGAGCAAAACAATCGAGCGCCTCACCCACATGCCCTTGTGCGGCGTACCCCACGATCATGGAAGTCCACGAGGACACGTTTTTCTCCTCCATTTTAATAAATACGTTATATGCTAAATCCATCCTGCCACATTTTCCGTACATGTCGATAACCGAATTGTTCATAAGGGTATCGGGTTTTTCGGGATTTTTGGCCTGGAAAACACACTTGTGCAGCTGGAAGGCCAAACCCAGGTCCCCCAAGTTTCCGCACGCTGATGTCACACTCACCATGGTCACGTCATCCGGAGAGAACCCATTTCTCATCATTGTCAAGAACATATGCACGGCATCCCTAGCGCGTGCCCCTTGGGACAAACCAGCTATGATCGCGTTCCAAGATCCGAGCTTTCTCTCGGTACTTTCGTCAAACACCTTACGGGCACTCTCGAATCTGCCCCCTTTGGAGTAGGCGCTAATCAAGCCACTCTCGCAGTACATGTCCTTGTCGAGGCCGAGCTTGAACGAGGTCCCATGGACTTGCTCCGCCAGGGGCCGGTCAGAGAGCTGGCCGGCGGATTTGAGGACGATGGGGAGAGTGAAGCTGTCTGGCCGGAGCCCGGCCCTGCGCATGGCGGAGAGGACGCGCAGCGCCTCGTGCGGGGACTCGAGCCTGCTGTAGACTCTGGCGATGGTGTTGTAGTGAAAGGGGTGCGGGTGTAGGTGCAGTAAGTGGGTTCGGATTATGCGGCAGAAAATCCGACGGAGCTGCTTTATATTGGTAGAGGCGGAAACTTGGGCCGCGATTGCTTTAGGATCGTCGGAGATTGGTCGGTGTGGTTGGAGGGCGAGAAATTGGGCGGAAGGGCTTTCATTGAAATGGGAAAATGTGCGATAATGGAGTGTGGTGGGTTTAACGGAGGAACACCGACGATATTTGAACAACTTCATCAATTTCACGGGCTTCCAATCAGATTATTTAAGTAGTTAATAGACGTGTTATATCATTTTAACAAATCGTTTAGGTATGCTTGATTGAATAGAGAGGAGGGAGTGGGATTTTAATTGATAGAAATAAAGGGAAATGATATAAAATAAATTTATTTTGTTTGAACAATTTGAAGGGGGAAATGAATAGGTATTTGGTTAAAAAAAAACTGAAAAAAATAAATTGAGAAAACTATTTTACTATTAATAATATAAAAAATAAAAGAATTAAAAAATTTAAACATAGGAAAAACATAATTTTAAAGTATTAATTTTTATTTTTTCTATTATCGTGGGTGCGCTGTGGTATTTAGGCTCCTCCGGGATAACTTCTCTTTAGATTCGGCTTTTGGCCATATTCTATTTGTAATTATTTGTGTTAGTTATAAAATTTTAACGTTTCAAAAAAAAAAAAAAGTATTAATTTTTTTTCCTCCTCCGAATCGCTCATTTTTTTTTCTTTGAGGGAGAGGAAAATGAAGGAGTTGAGGGATTTTTACTAAATTTTTTGTTCTACCCTTCGATACATACTAAAGAAACAAGAGAAAATCATTGTATCAGGTCCCCGAATTTTTCGACCATAACTCTCGTCTCGTCTCGGCTTCCTGCGGCGCCCTCTCACCGGTGGGAGCGGCTCCCCTGCGGCTTCGACCTGCACAGGGGTGACAGCGGGTGTCTGGCTCTCACCGGCCCATCTTCCGAGTGGCGCTTCACCTATTACCTGGGCGGCCATGGCGGGGCTGTGGGTGGGTTTTCTGCGTTTCGCCGGTGTATTTGTGGTCACCGGCATCGAGCGCCATTTCAGCGGCGATTGGGGTTGTGGTTTGTGTCCGGCTCTCGCTTGTGCCCGTCCTCTCCCTAGTGTTGGGATGGAGGGTACATCTGGCACTGGCGGTTTCCGACTCCGATCGATTTGGGATTGTGGTTATCGAATCGTGTTAGGGGTGGAGTCTTGATGCGGGCCTCCCAGTGTTTTCTGGAGGTTTTCCTTAGGTAGGGTGTGCAAGCTGTAGGTCCAAATCTAGTTAGCCATCGATCAAAAGGAGTTTCTAGATTCATGCATGGGTCTACTGCTTTCGGGTTCGAAGTGGTTGACCAACTGTGGGGAGGGCTTAATTATAGTATTGTTAGTTTGCAGTTTGTTTATGTTAAGTGTCTATCTATGTTTGTTTTGGGTGTTTATTCTTCTTTTAGGAGTCGTATTCTCCACTAGTGGGAGTAATTTATTAATGTGGGTGTGATTGTGGTAGTATAGGATGCCCTTTAGGTTGTCCTCCCACGGGATTCAACTGTGTAGCTACTTCATTCGGATGTTACTGACTGTTTTGTTAGTTTGTAAACATGAGTTCTATTTATGAAATTCCATCGTTCGAAAGAGAGAGAGAGAGAGAGAGAGAGAGAGAGAGAGAGAGGGAGAGAGAATTAAATTCCTCATCATTTCTCCTCCTCCAACCAAACCCTACCCTAGTTACAAGCTTATTTATCCATTAAGAATAATTACTTTTTGAGGTGTAGAAAGACGAAAAACAAGAAATAACATCTGTCACAATGATTTGATAGTTTAGAAACCAGTAGATAAACTAGCTAGATGACTTATCCAATATCCATTTAATGTTAATTTCAAGCACACCGTATTTTTTGAGTGACTATTTAGAAATTTTTAGCTTCTTATATAGAGAAATCTATTTTTGTTATAAAACTAGAAGGAAAGAGAGAGAATAGAAAAATGTATTTTCTTGGTACGATTTTCATTATAAGTAAAGTTCCTATTTATAGGAAAACTTCTGATGACACAATTGTAATAATACAATAATAGTCATTCACATATATAGATATTTCATAGCATGCTCCCTGAATAACTATTTCATAAACATATCTACACAAATAGGAAAAAAAAAACTCAATCTAAACATCTTGTAGTGTAGCCTGTAGTCATCATCAGGTACTGGTATTTCAGTATGTCAGGAAAATCCGGTGGGACAAAACCTGAGCATTGTGGAAGCATAACATTGCTCTCCCTAAAAAAGAGTATCTTTAGTGAAATATCCATGTGCAGCCTCATTAACACCTTATCAAGAAAACCAGTGGGAAAAAACTTGATCGAAGGAAAAAGAGTTCAACTACTCCAGTCTCTTCTTAATATCATGAGGAATCATATCATTATCCGCTAGTCCTCAGTATACCATGAATATGCCTCGTTAAAATCTTATTAGAAAAAAAACCCAGTGGGACAAAATTCTAATGAAGAAAAAAAAGTACACTATTCATGTGAATACGCATATTAGTTGTCTCATTCAAAACCTTGCTAGAGAAACTCAATGGGACAAAACCTCAGCCAAGGATTAAAGAATACAACGGATATTCCATATATTCATCAATCTTTCCATAATTTGTACGAGTCTTATATATATTTATTCATTCGGATATTCAGATACTAATGGTATTCATAATAATACACCATATCATGCTTTGTGCAACTTTCAGTCTTAAACTTATTCTCATTATCAGTAGTTTTCAATGGTCTTATTGTCAATACTTATAGCAGTGCTTTTTTAACCCGGACCGGCCCGACGGGTCGATCCGGAGCCGGAACTGGTTCGGGCTATTTGGACCGGGCAACAAAGGACCCGATCAAACCCGGTTGACCCGGCCGACCCGGGGCATTTCGGTTGACCCGGTCCATATATATTTATTTTATTTATTTTAATTTTTTGTTTTTAAAAATAAAACTATGTATATATGTTTATATGGTAAATATTTATCATGAAATACATATTATTAACACTTTAATGTACAAATTTTATACACAAAGCATTTAATTTTGTTACTTTTATATATATTTATATGACAAAAATACTCTATATATAATTCTAAAAATTTTAAAATTAATTATCCGGTTCATCAATTGACCTGGTGACCCAACGATTGAACCGGTGACCCGAGGACCTGTCCGGGTCGATTACCGGGCCGAGTTTAAAAACTATGATTTATAGCGCCAATCATTTGTGTGTGTCGATACTTATTCATTTCCATTATTTCCCATATTGACATAACATACCGAGATATCTCTGTTGATACCCAATTTGCCTCCAATTAAATAAATGATAAATGAAGTAATAAAATACGACCCGAAAACTAAGGAGTTGAAAATACATGATAAATAAATATACGAACAGGTACGCAAGATTGATCATCCAAAAACCGACCGGGTCCCCAGATGGCGAGTCCGCCCGTGGCCGAGCCGAACATAATTTGAAGTAATCGGATGTCACAAATATCATAAAAAGGCCGCCTTCGGTAGACGTCACAATTATCGGGAAGATAGACGTCAGTCAAAGCCGTCAAAAGTTATAAGTGGGCCCTCCGGTTGTCCATAGCATTAAATGATAGTGTATTATTATCCATTCACTTGCAAAGAGGAAACATATATATATATATATATATATAGGAGAAAGAGGGGTCTTCTTCTCCTTTCCTTTTCTCCCCAACAAAAAAAAGGAAAATATTCTCTCTAAAATATAAAGGAAACACCCATGTTAATGATCTAGTTCTTCGTTTTTACAATAGAAATTCAATTCATCTTTGACGGTTGATCGTCCGATTTTCGACATCAACAGTTTGGCGCTAGAAGGAGGGCTCGATATAATTAGCTACCGTCAATATCATTGAGTTTATAATTTGCATACTTTCAGTGTGATGCATATATCTTTTACAAATTTCAATCCTGTTGGAAAAAAAATTAAAGAACTTGGGTTTGACTCGGTTTTGACTGAATTTTTTATGTTTAAATATTTAATTCGGGCTAAATTAAATTATGTAGAAAAATTCTACGTCCCGAGTAGGTACTCGTGGTATATTTATTTTCTTAAAACTGATTTTCAGTGAGTGAAAAAAAAAATGATTAAAGTTAGTCATAAATGGGCATGCAAAACATTAGTTGTGGGATTTGAAATGTCAAAAGTCATATCCCACATAGAACTCTTAAATAAAATTAACTCTCTTTATTATAATAATGAGAGTTGGTAAGGTCAGAATAACAACAAAACTATGCACCAAGTATTGGTATTGAGTACGGGCTTGGGATCAGGCTTGCCTGGGCCTAGGTCCTTGGCAATTGGACTATGGGTTGCACTTGGGCGGCCTTGGTCGGTCTGGGCTGGTCGTTAGCTTGAGCCTTGAGACCAATCATTATATATCTTTTTGGTGTAATTTTTGCAAATTTGAGGCTCAATTATTATATATCTTTAGGGACGAGATGTCTCAACCCGTAAGCACCATGAACTTTTTAAATTTTTGTTTGCGCATATAATTTTTTTCAAGCGCCATGTCATACTCATACATGCATGCCGTATGTAAAAGCTTTATATATCATGGCTAGAAAATTTAGAAACAGAATTTTAATGTTATCGAGCCCATAATTTTGTTCCACCAATTGTACTTTTTACTACATTCATTCATGTACATTAAATGACAATTAAACTTGGTAAAATCAAGCCACCTCTCCCATGAGATGAGATTTTATATTTTGCATCAGAAGCTCAATTCTCCATTTCCCCACATCATGCACATTCATTGGAGTCAGACAAAAGCAATCTCATATTCAATTGATGTATATAAAGTTCTGACCCAAAAATAGAACCCACAAAATCATCAGACTTTATGTCAATATTCAACCGGAACTCAAGAACTGATGCACCTGATACTCGTGTAGAAAATGTGCACTCGAAACGCACATGAGACGAGATGCTGCTAGGAATATAACTAATGAAATCCATAAACTACAATTATCAAATTCCAATATGCCACAGATTGCACAAGAGTGAGTCCTAACCGATCATCAGCTTNAAAAAAAAAAAAAAAAAAACTCTAATTCTCAACTAAGGGTCCTGATTTGCTGGAAAGCGTTCAACATCCCCAGGCTAAACCTCTCGAGAGCTTCAAAAACTGGGGAAATCCCATCTCGTATTATTCCCACTCCAGAAGCACGAATCCTTACCAACGCCTCTTCATGCTTCACACGTGCCTCAGCAAGCTTTATCCTAATCGGCTTCAAGTCTGCATACAGCCCGTGAAGGGACGAAAAGCCCGTCTCGAAGCCCGGGCCCATCTCCTTGATAAAAGACGCACACTTCTCCAAGTCCAGCCCATTCCGCAAGCAAAAGCTCCTCAGTTTCCGGTCATGATAGCCCAACAAGTATCCGATCCTCATTCTCTGACGCCCTTCATCTCGCATGTCCATGCACAGCTGGCGCAAGAGCTGTCCAAAGGTGTTTAGAGCCTGCAGCACGTCTTTCTCAGAGACTATCTCGAGTGAATTGTGCCATTCACTGCACATGGCAAAAAGCTGTGGTGTTTGTTCGGGTTTTTGGGGGAGGAATTTGGAGAGCCAGTTGTTGAGGTGCAGTGCAAGTGCTCGGTGGCTCTTGGCGCACTCGGAGAAAGCTGTGCAAAGATTGTGGATCGAGGCTTCGAGATTCTCGGTGGCCTTCAAGCCTGAGTCGTGGGCCTTGCAAGTGGTGGCCGTGACCTTAGCTTGGGTTTTGGAGATGGCCTGGACTTGCTTCTTGTGGGATTCGAAAGTGTATTTCCACATTGTGTGCACTCTGTAGATAGAGAAAAAGGGAAAAGGGGTTTAAGTTTGACTGTGAAATCGTGGAAAGTTAGCGCCTTGCGACTATGTGATATAGCGACATTATTTATTAATGAATATTCATTCAGGTTCGGATATTCAATATTTTTCCTTCTTGGTTTTTTAGGTAATATAAAGAAGGTGTGTGCGTTACAGGTGCAGGAAATGTGCTCTACGAATGAAAATGCAGAGATAGATATTGCATGTCCTTGACGGGACGTAATTACTTCCAAAATTAGTGTGAATATTTACTTAACCAACTAATAAGTAATTTTGGCAATGTATAATGAATACATTTTTCTAACTCGTTTTGAGCTTCCATCGAACGAATTAACCTATTAAAGAAAACGAAAAAATGAATCTCAAAAGTTCCTATCTTTCGCCTACTGTGGCCACTATATATGTGAATTAAATTTTCACTTGTTTGAAACTACCAGTAGCAACATGCTTTTCTACCCTCTACTGAATATCAGATAGACCGACGGACTTTAATCCTCAAAGCCATTGCACGTGCTGTTGGAACACCATTTCTACTGAATATCAGATAGACCGACGTACCCTAATTAAATAAGAGCATTATATCATTATTCATAATTATATCAAAATATGAACAATGCGCAATTTTTGCACATATATCTCTAAAGCATGAAGGAAATTATGATAGTGCCTTGGGCCACATCATTTATCTTTATTGACTGCTGGAATTTCTAAAATTCCATTTAAGCTGAATATCTGTTATACTAGCTCTGGTATAATGTTCTACGGGTTTATATCAACTGAATAGGCATATATGAAGTAAAAGATACAATATTTAACAAAATATAAGGAAAAAGGAAAAAAGAACCAGGAAAACATATATCGCATACGACATACCTCTGAATCAATTCACAGAGTTGGGGATGCAACTCTTCATCCCTTATCATGTGTGTCCTTTTTGCTACCCCCTCGACAGTTGAGACTGAAACATTTATTATTGCAGTCAATCTTTTGAGTTCAGAGTTGCAAGCATCGACCTTGGAGGACTCCGCACCTTTATCGTCGAGCTTCTTCAGCTTTCTCCACTCTTTGTCAAAGTTGTGTCTGAGTTTTTCTTCCTTCTAAAATTGTCGAATACAAAATAGTCAGGTGAAGTGTGTTATACAATACTAAAATTTGAAATCTGGAGCTACTGAAACAATCAGAAACGTTCCCAAAGGATCAGAACTCCAAATAAATGGTATGTTCAAAAAGATTATTCTAATTTTTTTTTTTTTTTTTTTTCTAATGACATTCCGGTGCCATGCATGCGCAGACATGTGCATGGTGGTTCTTTACATCCCACAACATACATACATTACGATTTAAGGCATATCAATCCATGAATATCAAATCCTACAAAATAGTAAAGTGACAAATAATCTATTTCGACAACTTTTTAGTTAGTTTGTCCAGTAGTCTCCTAATCACAATTCTGCATCAGAAAGCAAAAACAGAAGTTCAGAGATTCTTGATGCAGCGGTTTGTAAGCACGCTTCCAATGCTGTATACATGGTCGAATAATGTAATGCAGGGGCAAGAGAAGGCTTTTTGGGGAAAGAAAATTACGCTCAAAACCATAAGGATATACAAAAAAGATTTAAACAGTGACATGCCTATCATTATATAAAGTTATGGTGACCTGTCAGAAATGTGCACCATATAACGACACTTGGTCGACATCTTTGGTACTTTCCACATGATAGCTACTTAGCTATCTCATCCTGTAGTAAATTTTGATCAGCTGTCAATTTATTAGAAAAGGGATTTCAGGAAACACCTTAAAGATGTAGTAAATTTTGATCATCTGTCAATTTATTATAAGAGTAGTTTCAGGAAAACCTTAAAGATAGAATCTTTTACATTTATCGACCGACTTTTCCGCTAATAAATGTTAGGACAGAAAAGCCTTTTGTCAGAAATTCAATGAAAAGCAGACCTACGACTTACTCTTTCAGTTTATGATCTGTCGCTAGATTGGTTGAAACAAAGTGTCCTTTTTTAGCAACGAAAGTTCCCGTCGTTATTTTACATTATCTTGTAGTGCTTCTTTTTCATGGATGTAAATTCAAAGAAAGGAATCAGTTTCCTAAAAAGTATTTTGTGGTAGTCGCACGCATGCGCAAATGAATTCTTATCCCGAGAAAATGTTGAAGAAAAAAAAAGTTGGAAACATGGAACAAAGAGGTGTTCGATGAGCATTTGAAGTGGGACTTACAGTTTGCATCTTGGGAATTATATCTTGTACGGGATCAGATAACTTTGAAATATTTTGATTTCACAAATGAATTCTTTCACGTTTTGATAACATTATAACATTAAAAATACATTTTCGTAGTATTCATAATTGATTTTTGATTTTGATTTACAAAAATAAATTTTTTTGGAGATTAATCGGCAATATGTTGACTCATTTACATAACCTGCATCCTGTTTACGCGCTCCTGGCAATCTAAGCCTATAAGTAGGATTAACAGATAATGAGTTGACTCAAGTTATATAAACACTCATGCGTAAAAACAAGCATATTATATTCTACAGAAAAGGCCCATAAACTATCTCATTATTTTGGTTCTTGCTACGCCTACGGTCAAAAATTACCCTGATGAAGTAATAAGCACTCAACTCATAAAAATGGAGCATATATTTACTGCTACAACTACCAAGCCATGAATCATCATCCACATGGCCCATGCATTAAAAACATTGTATCTTTTCTGGAACCCAGTAACAACCATAACACCGAATTTACCTTAACCTCCTCATAAAGTTTATTTTCCCAAATGCACAGCTTTTCAAGAGTCAATGTAAAGCTGTTTGATGTCGTGATGGGTTCATTGTCAAGGTTCTCATTACTATCCATTGTCATTTTTAGCATTCTGTAAGTTGGCCTTGATGATACTTCTCTGGGTGAGGCTGCCAAGTCCTCAATGCAGGAAGAGCAAGAGAGTCCTGTAGAAACAAACATTACAGAACATGAATATAAGATGGGCATCAAACAAACACTGACTATAGCAAGAGAAGAGAGTATGAGACCATAATTATAGAAGGCGTCAAATACTTGTCATTTCTATATGTCAAACCACGAAAGTGAAACCACTTCAAGTGTGATAACAGTGAACTTTAATGCAGACAGAAAAGTGTTTTGCACTTGCAGAACAATGGTATGATATTCGAAAAAGACAGTTTCCTGGAACCCATTTGCCACAGTCAAATATATTATTTGTCCACAGATTCAAACTAATGCAACCACAAGGATATCATAATGGATTTCAATATGAATATATCTAAACTTAACTTCCTAGCATAATGTAAATAATCCAATCCTCACACACTCATGTGCAAAAGTAAACATATAGGTACAGACATACACATACTGATAGGCACCATATCTATTAACTAAATGAAAAAGAAAATCAGAAAAAGACCTAAATGTATTATTCTCATAAAGAATCGAGGCATCTACAGAATCATAAAACCCATACCCTTGTTTACAGCAATGCCAGGATGACATGGGCCAAGCATATTGGAGACATTTTTCCCGTGGACAATAATGTCATGAAATGCAACCTTGATTTCAGTGACAACTTCTCGCAGATCACTTAAGCTATTGGCAGATAATTTTGACACAATTTCCACCAAACTTTCATCCGTTTGAGAAGATGAGAGTTGTCCTTCACGAGCTTTTGATTTCTCCATCTCCTTGTGGAAAGAATCTTCTTCCCCATTACAAATCTCAGATTCTTCCATCTCTTTCACCTTCAAATCTGGTTCAGAAGAGGTGGGCCGATGTCCAGAATCTTCTTTTTCGGTCTCGTCAATTTTCTCATTCCTGATATTTGTTGGCCCATCACCAGTGCTTGTTGATCCATCACCAGAGCTCCCCAATTCTTTTTCTTTTTCAGTCTCATCGATTTTCTCATTCCTGATATTTGTTTGGCCATCTCCAGAGCTCCCCAATTCTGCTTTCTGGTTGAGACAATCATCATTCGCATCCTTCACAGCTACCTCCTCAGAAAGACACTCTTCTGAATTTTCATTTCTGTTTAAATTTCCCTCTCCCAAAGAATCCTCCAGAATTGGATCATCGAGCTCATCTTCAAGGTCCGGAATACCCTCCTCACTATCTCCCATTTCACTTAAATCCATATCATTGCCCATGTAATCAACTAAACGACTACCATGTGGATAAAAACTAGGAAAAATATCCTCAACCACATTAAAGGGATTTATATAATCCCAAGTTGACACCTCTTGGCCCAGATGCCTTGATGATGGATGACCAAAAAGGATCCAATAGTTATCAGCATCATCTGATGGAATATCCATCATGTAATGCTCTGGTGGTCCTCGCTCATGCTGAAAGAACCTCGTGTTTGCAACAGAATAATCAGTTCTGAGACCAAGAGATGTCCCATTAGTATCCTGATCAAACCCAAAATTCTGTGATGGACTAAAATTATCTAGTGGAAGATCCATCCTATGATCTGAAGAATCCCATCTCTCGTATTTAACCACGGCAGAGTTACTCGACGCTTTATATGCTGAAACTCCTTTTGAGATCTCATTCTTCTTAGGAGGGGCGACGAAATCATCTGATGGTGGCATTTGTCCGCTCGCATTTTCTGACTGAGTTTCTGGTGGCTTCAGAACTTCATCTGCACGATTATTTAGTGGGAGAAGTTCATCTTCATCTTCATCGCTATGAGATTTCAAAGAAGAATTCTCGGAATCGGTGGCTACATCGATCGGCAGATGATGGAAACCTGCATCAGAATCTAAATCAACACGAATCACGAGAACTTCCTCCATGAAGTTTTTTAGTTCAATTTGTACATTCTGCATAGATTCAAGGAACATCATATGGGAAAATGCCAGGGAATCACGAGAATCCCTGGCAGCAATTATGAACTCTTTCCTCTCCCTACACAATTTCACTAATTCTGTATCAGCCTTTGATGCTCCACTACCCATCTTAGCCTCACACTAACACACACTAAAAAGAAAAAGAAAGGAAGGAAGAATGAAAAGGCCTAAGAACATAAAGTTAAACCATAAGAGGTTCCTGAAACTATCGACTCATCCAGTCCCAGAGTTCTACATGAAATCAAAGTGACAAATATTTCTATACACAAAAACCCGAAAGACCTATCAAGAAACTGGACAAGTAGACGCCAGAGACACCAGGAAATAAAAAGAATTTGAGTTATCCAAAGCCTAATATGTACACATACAAAAGAGGGAACCGAAAGTGGCCATAAATTTAATACACATCGCAAGATATCAAAAAACCCGAATGAGATTACAGCAACAGCTCATTCCTCTTCAGAATTCGAGAATAAGATTGTTCATAAAGTGAAAAGAACAAAATTTCGAATAATTACGCATTAAAATCACTGAAATCCACAGGCAGGGATGACAAATAACGCAAATATTCTAATCTCGTGAGGTCAACAATAATCCCATTACGGACAAATGTAGGAAAACCATCAATGCGGCTTGCTAATTTTCCTTGCAAATTCCAGTCATCCAAATGTATCAACAATAAATGGCAACGGGGAGCGGATTTTACTTACCGTTGGGGATGGCTGATAAGCGCCTTCATTCGGGCATATGGAATCCGAGAATCGGACAGCAATAGCATTATCGTTGGCCAACTCCATTTCCGGTGAATTTTTTCTTCTTTGAAGTATGCGCGTAATCTCGGTGAATCTGATTTCTGGGCAGTGAGATGATTTCGGGGACTGCGCGCCATTTGTATCGAAGTTTCATTTCGGAACAAATAAAATGATTTCGACTTAAATGCAATGAAACATGATTTTTTTAAAAAAAAAATATTGTCGACCACAATAAAAAGCACGTATTACAGGAATACGTTTTCATTTAAAAACCGTATTCAGCTAATACGCCCTCAATAATAAAACGTATTCCTGGAATACGTTTCCCTAAAAAATAATTTGTTAACTTAAGTATCGTAATTAACTTAAGTAAAACAAGGTAAAACGTATTGGCTGAATAAGTTTTATGCCGAAAAAAAATACGAACGTATTAAGTGAATACGTTTTTAATTCAAAATTAGGTGTATATATATTTTTTATTATAAAACGTATTAACGAAATACGTTTGACAATCTAAAAAAATAAGAACGTATTAAGCGAATACGTTTATAATTTTTTTATTACAAAACGTATTATGTAAATACGTTTTATAAAAGAAAAATAATTTTCACAATTCCTAAAAATAATTTTTCTCGGGACAAAAATTTCGAAATGTAAACCGTATTTCGTAAATACGTTTTATATGTAATTTTGCCCCGAATTGATTTTTGGTGCCCTAATTTTGCCCCAAAACCCTAAATCCAATATAAACGTATTCACGAAATACGTTTTTTGTTTTAAAAAACTGTAACACGTATTTACGGAATACATTTTTATCAGAAATCCTGTTCAAATTGAAATAATGTTCACAACCAAATACACCTGTTCGAGCAACTAATATCAACATATTCGCCCAATAATAATCCAACATATCATATAAACAAACAAATGAAACACAATAATTTGTCGAACAAACAATATATACAAAACGATATATTCGGTTTATACAAACAATCCAACAATCCAAAATAAACACAATTCCACGAATTCAACACTACTAACTAGGAAGGAGTGAATGGTTTTGTAGGCCTGCGCGGTCTGGAACCCCTCCGAGTATATACGATTTGAGCAGAAGACGAAGGTTGAGGTGTGAGAATTGTGTCAGTTTGAAAAGCTTGCTCAATTTCATCTTCTTCATCTGAATAGTTCAATTAAAAAAAGAAATCATAAATTGGATTGTAAAAAAAAGAAAAAAAAAAA
>BKCP01005084.1:630025-666800 GCA_008636005.1 Striga asiatica
CCTTTTTGTTTTCTACTGTTCGTGGGAAATGCATGACACTTATATAACATGTTAATCGGTGATTGTGTACAGAAAGCACTACGCAGCTGGATTAGCAGAGCTACGTTTTGGCGGGAAAAGCACGGGATTCAAGAATCTGAACATAATCTTCGACAGTGGGAGCTCTTACACGTACTTCAATTCTCAGATCTACCACTCGCTTCTTACTTTCGTGAGTTTGCAAGAATCTCGTGCCATTTTATGTTGCGACTCATTACCACATTTTTACAATTTTTTTCAAAATTGTTACCGTTTGCCTCTTATCTTTGCAGATAAAGAAAGAAATAAGTGGGAAGCCACTGACAGAGGCAAACGAGGATCACACTCTCCCATTTTGCTGGAAAGGCAAAAAACCTTTCAAGAGCACTCGTGACGTTAGAAAATATTTCAAGTCTCTCTCGTTCACATTCCCCAATGGTTGGAGGTCCAAATCTCAGTTTGAAATAACTCCCGAATCATATCTTATCATATCCGTAAGATTTCTCAATCTAATCCTTTTAATATCTCTCTTCCCCTGTCTTGTAATCAAGAAACTTGTGTAAGAACTTGGATTTGTGTTCTTGTAGAGCAAGGGCAATGCGTGTTTGGGAATTCTAAATGGTACCGATGTGGGATTGAACAGTTTCAACATGATTGGGGGTAATTAAGAATTGTTTATTCTTGCCATTGAGTTTCACATTTTAAGTATGTTAGTGGATGAATACATGATAATCCCACTTTGTACATGTTCCTCTGGTACAGATATATCGATGCAAGATAAATTGTTGGTCTATGATAATGAGAAGCAACTAATTGGTTGGACTCCCGCCAATTGCGATCGGCCTCCAAGATCCTCAACCATATAGCTTGTAATAACTTTTTTTTTTTTTTTTTTTTANCTAATTATTTACACATAAAATATAAATATATGGGCATTGCTGAAAGGAATAAAATTTGTGTTTCCTTATAATAGATTAGATGATTGTTTTCATGACTAGTCCAACTTATTTACTCAATTGTGAATACTATAGACTTATTATTCTGTTGTATTAAATTCTCTGTACCACGCGGTAGAGCAATGGCTTTTCCTCGATCAACATTAGTGTGAAAAGCGAAATCAACAGGAAATGTATGATGACAAAAGTAGAAAGATAAAAGTTGTGTCTTGCTTCCTTTATTTGCTTCCAATACAAAATCGAAATTAAAATGATTATCATTCATTTGTGGAGAAAATGAAAACAACAAACTGATACCACATATGTTATGGTCCCTAAACATACAAAAATGCTCCTATCTTTACACATCAACTAATTGCATTCCGATAATCCACCATCCACATAAACATCAACGGTCAACCAAAGCCCACACTACAAGTCTACATCCCATAGATCAAAAAGGCTTGTGCATGTACGAAGAGAACATGTCTTGAAACATTGAGGAGTAGTGATCACTATATTGTACTTGGGACGCAAACGGGTCATGCCCGAACGCATCCATGTAACCGAGCTGAAAATCGAGCGAATTTTCCAGGTCACTCCACTTAGGCTTGCTCTCGACCTCCTTACTATTATCACCACATGCAAACTCGCTACTCGAGTCTGTTTGCAATTTTGGCTTCGAGTCCGAGAGGTCAAACTGCGCTATGATGTCACAGTACGAGCTGTCATTAGGTTTCTGTTCGTCGCTGTCTGAGAACTGCACGTCTGTCTCGTCCACGTTATAGTGCTTCTCGATTGTCCCTTTCTTGTTGTATATACGGCACAAGACCCAATCATCGAGCTTCAACCACACGAATGTACCCAAAGTAAGTAACCGATGAAATTAAGTATGTGTTAATTAAATGAATCTAATATAAGGAAGGATGTGTAAATTTTGTAAGAATCGGGAAAAAACGGGTGCGGTGAAACGCACCATAACAGGGTGAACCTAGATACACCATAGTGAAATTCCATCCTAAAACCAATTGGTAGTAGGAGAAGTAGCCCACTAGGTTTATAAGTTAGACCTATTTTCTCTTTACAAACGAATTGGGACAACTCACAAGTGATATTTTAATAAATTTGAAGTACGCTGAGATTGTTGGCTTTTCCCGCAGATCGATCGACGTTGGCCAGGCGGTATTCGTGCATAATCCAGTTGGTTTTGACTCCTCTTGGGGCTTTTCCAGCGTAAAAGACGAGAGATTTCTTGATGCCGAGGGTATTGGGCCTGCCAATGGGCCTATCGGCCCCAGTGGCCTTCCAGTAGCCGGTCCCAGCGGCCCGGTTTGGGCGTGAACCCTTGGGATACTTTCGGTCTCTTGGGGAGAAGAAATACCATTCCTTTTCACCGTAAAGTGCCATTTCTGTCATTCATAAAGTTGAAAAATTTGAAACTGAATAATAAACTGTAAGAAAGATTATTTTTTAGGAAGATGAAAATTGGAACTAGACACAACTTGATGGGAACTTTAATTTTCTTTATTGAATCTGTGTCGTTTGAACTTTTCTTTTTAGGGTAGATTATTCAAACTACAGAAGCAAAACAGGGTACTCGAAAACAGGGAAAATAATGACAATCAGAAAAAATAAAAAATAAAAAAATCTCCAATTCATAAAAGATAAACTCAATTTGTAAACAGACGGACAAAAGAAGAAAAAGAGAAGAATAAAATAAATCGTACGGGGAAGATCCCATGGATCGAAGTTGTAGAGATCGATCTCAGCTATAACGGGGACAGCGATCTGGTGCCCCGCACACCGGCGGCATAGATAGTGCACCACGAGCTCATCGTCCGTCGGATGGAATCTGAAGCCCGCTGGCAAATTCAGCTGCTGATTCATTGAATTGTATGCTTCTTAGCTTCTAGTTTATGTTGTGTTGTCGTGCACGAAGCGAAGAAAATTGAAGCTTGGGCAGTATATATACAAGACAACAGAGGCTAGGCCTCACACAGGGTTATTATCAGGTTATTTATGTATACCGCACGTGCTTAATTCAACAGTTTTTCAACTGCACTACTGTAAAACGTGCTTTCTTTTTTGTACTCGTGTGTGTGAAATACTGAAATGTATATACATGTTGAAGTAGAGAGAGAGAGAGAATGGGCATTGGCGGGCAGGTGGTGGTGTGTGGTGTGCGTTATTGATTATGTTGGGTAGGTCTAATTATTTGTCGTACAAAATATAATACATGGATTTATTGATTTAAATATCTATATATATATATATAATTGTTGGTTAATAAAACTTATTAAATTATACTTATGTGTCAATATAACTTTTTTCTTCAAAAAATTGTTACTTTTTATTTATTTAACCTCTCATTCCAAAAGGTGAATGTGGCTAAGTCATCAGTTTTTTTCAGCAAAAACACTAGCATGGCTGTACAAAATGAAGTGTGTCTTGCATTCCCTGGCATCCAAGTGCAAAAATCCTCCAGATACTTGGGATTACCTTTGGGCATTGGTCAGTCCAAGAAGGAAGTCTTCAGCTTTGTTACTGATGCTGTGAAAAATAGACTGATCAGCTGGAAAAACAAACATCTCTCCACAGCTGGGAAGGAAGTGCTCATAAAAGCAGTGCTCACAGCTCTTCCACTGTTTGTCATGACCTGCTTCAGACTGCCACTGAGCATATGCAAAGAAATTGCTTCTCTTTTTGCTACATTCTGGTGGAGTAAAGGAACTGATCACTCAAGAGGAATTCACTGGAAAAGGTGGGATCTACTGACACTATCCAAGCAGCAGGGAGGATTAGGCTTCAAGGATGTTAAACTCTTTAATGAAGCAATGCTAGTGAAACAGCTTTGGAGGACTCTTACCCAACCACAGCTTTTGATGAGCAAAATACTGAAAAGCAGGTATTTCCCTACAACTTCAATCTTTGCTGCTGATTTGAAACAAAACTCTTCCTGGATATGGAGATCCTTGTGGAAAGTGAGGGAGCTTCTGAAAGAAGGGCTGCAGATTGACATAAGAAATGGTGCAACTGTAAGATTACAGGACTTTAACTGGATCCCTGGCATAAAAGGAAGGAGTCTCCATCTCAAGAACCCTTCAGCTACTGGGAAACTGTGGGTCAAAGATCTAATTCAAAGAGATAATGGCCAATGGGATGAACTCAGACTGAGAGAGCTGATAGAGGAAGAGGACTGCAGAGAAATTCTCAAAATCCAAACTCTAGACCCTCTTCTTGATGATAAATGGAGCTGGAAGATGGGTGTAAAGGGTAGATTCTCAGTGTCCTCCTCTTATAACTACCTTCACCAAAGGAAAGTTCTTTCTCTGGACCTACCTGAGGGCAGCAGCACATCCAGAAGAAATGCAGCGGTTAGACTGAGAACTTGGAGCTTACATGTCAAAGGCAAACTGAAACACTTCTTGTGGAGATGTTTGAATGATATTCTACCAGTCAACACAAATCTAAGAAGCAGAGGAGCTGAGGTTGAAGTCAGGTGCAGATGTTGTGGAGAAGCTGCTGAGACAGTAGAACATGCTCTACTGAGTTGTCCTCGAGCTCAGAAGGTTTGGCAGAGGTCCCAGGTTTCATGGAGTGAGATTCCATCACAGCAAGGGTGCAGCTTCAAAGATTGGTGGGGCACTATATGCAATATTAAGCACACTGAGGTGAATGAGGCTAGAATAGAGCTCACTACATATATATTGTGGTGGCTCTGGAAGTCGCGTAATCTTTGGGTCTTTGAAGGAGTCTGGAGACATGAGCGAGGCATTTTAGTGGGTGCTTGGGCAGAATGGCAAGAGACAGTTACCTTAAGCAATAAAAGAGCTCATCGGAGGCAAGAAAGACTAGTTAGGTCTACTTAGTTAGTTCAGTGGCTAGTTTTTCTTTTCTCTTATTATGTTGTTGTGTAGTATCTGTTATTATCCCTTAACACTGGAGGGCTCAGTTTGTATTCACTGCCTTTAGTGTTGTTAGTAGTTTTATTGTATTTAGCCCACCACATGTGGTGGTGCTCCCTGGCATAGCCTTCGGCATAAGCGTCATGCTTCTATTGTACTTGAACATTTATATTTATCTAATGAGAATTTCCTATTCATTTTAAACTTTTGATTTACTTACAGCTGACCATATAATGTGTTGACTATTTAACAAGATTAGATGTTATTGTTGTGGTTACATTTAACTTAACTTCTTTTGGAAAATAAAAAGGTATTTGAAATTCCTAAATAAATAATAAATAATTCACAAAAAAAAAAAATGCATACCAAAATATACATTACATTCAATATGATAAACGCAATTTAAAAAAATAAATATTCCAGCTCCTTTAATTGTAAATTTGGTCTGCAAAAAAATGCAAGAAAAATCATTAATTATTATATGCATACAAATAACTCACAATACTTTATTTATATTTGTGTAAAGGCACAGTTGAAAGTCTATACATTTAATCACACAATTATATTCTCTCTCATTTATATTTTCATTGAAGTGAAAATAGCTATTTTCACCCCGTTTTGAAGTTCTATTAAGTTTTTCACACCGACCAATAGAAAAACTAAGTTTTTCACCCCAAAAAGTACGAAGACATATGCGATGAACTAGGCGATAGATAGACGACCGATATGAGCATGGGCGAGAAAATTATGAGTTAAAGTATGCGACTGTTCTGCGACGAATATGTGGAGATTCGATGTACGATTCGGTCCGTCGCCCATTAAATAATTATTCTTGTTAGGCGAATGAATCTGCGACTATTAGTCGAAAAAATTATTCTTCGATAAAACTGCGACATACAAACGTCGCATATTATTCGCAGAGTTGGTGCATAATATGTTTTTTTCGTATTTCTTTCATCTTTCAATTATGCGAGGGGGTATGCGAATTGCCGCATATTGCTCGCATACCCCCTTCGCGCTTCTACTCGAAAGTTATTTTTTATTTCTTTTTTATTTCTTTCATCTTTCAATTATTTCAGTTGTGCGAGTGGGTATGCGAATTGCGGCATATTGCTCGCATACCACCTTCGCACTTCTACTCGAAAGATTATTTTATTTCTTTCATCTTTCAGTTATGGCTTTATGCGAGGGGGTATGCGAATTACCGAATATTGCTCGCATACCCCCTTCGCACTTCTACTTGAAAGTTTTCTTTCATCTTTCAGTTATTTCAGTTATGCGAGGGGGTATGCTATTCGCAATTCTACTCGAAAGTTTATTTTTTATTTTTTTTTATTTCTTTCATCTTTCAGTTATGGCTTTATGCGAGGGGGTATGCGAATTACCGAATATTGCTCGCATACCCCCTTCGCACTTCTACTCGAAAGTTTTATTTATTTCTTTCATCTCAGTTATTTCAGTTATGCGAGGGGGTATGCGAATTGCCGCATATTGCTCGCATACCACCTTCGCACTCCTACTCGAAAGTTTATTTTTTATTTTTTTTATTTCTTTCATCTTTCAGTGATGCGAATTGCCACATATTTGTCGCATACCCCCTTCGCACTTCTACTCGAAAGTTTATTTTTTATTTCTTTCATCTTTCATCGTTTAATTTAGTTTAATTTTTTTCTTTCAGGTATGAGAATAGCCACATACATACAACAAACAACAAAAATATAATAAAATGCAAAAAGAATAAAAATGTATTACATGAGTCATTAAAGAACTTGGGCGGTAATTGTTTCTGGATCTGTACTAAACTGAAAAATTTGTCGATCAATTTTGTGCCTCATGTCCGTAGCCCACTGCTGGCTAGACTTGTCTAAGGACTTCCTCCCCGTTAGCAAAGTTCGTACCATCTCCACAACGCATACACCACAAGAAATTCTATCATCTTGCAAGATAGTATTTTTGAGGTTCATGAATTTCAAAACGAACTTTTTGCTCACCCTCTCTACTCCCGCATACGTCGCAGTTAGTGGAATTAGATTTTGGATTTTTTTGAGTGCTTTGACGCGGGAATCGTGAATGTGCTTGTCCGCCTTTTTTTGATACGTATGCCGTAGGGGGTCATACACACATATCATCCCCTCGAGTAAAAGGATCTAGAAAGCTACGTAGTGCTGCGACAAATTCGCAACTCCAATAATCTGTTGCATTGAGTTGTGAGAAATTCACTAATTTTTTAGGAAAGATTGCAATATTAATTGATTTGGAATCATTGAAAACTTACAGATTCAATCTTTCCCCAAGTACACGGATTCCCCCAATCGCTGAACCCCCCATTCGCATAGCGAATCAAAGATTGGAGGTTGTCCGAGTCCGCTAGCTCTTTTTTAGCATGGACCTCTTTCTCCAATTCCCCCAGAATCCACTATATAAAACATAACAAAATAATAATTAATAATGTAATTAATATAATTATTAATAAAATTGGAATGACAAGGAAAAGAGAAAGGATTAAAATAATCTCACAAAAAACATAGTCGGCACGATGGTATAAGTGCCCAACATCTTGTCCTGTAGCTGGAACCCCGAAAATAGTGAATTGCTTTGCATAATCCCCAAGTATGCATTCACGTGCTGTTTTATAAATTTAAACCAATCATCATCCATCAATTAATTTTTATACGTTAAGATATTACAAGACAAACATATACATACCTCCTCCGACATCATTTCAGCCGCATCAATCAACTCCTTAAACCAGTCCTGGTCCACCTCATATTTAACGCCGACATTCCTCCTATTAAATAATATATTAGAAAGTTATATTTTTTTAAATATAAACAATAAAAGATCTTTTGGATGTACTTACATTTCTTTATTCGTAGATTTGAGGAACCATTCAAACGCGCGCTCATCTTTGGCATACCGTCTGTTCTCGTCGGGACGATATGGACTTACAACAACACGTCCAAGAAGTGGAGAAGAAGTGAATTGCAGCACCGGTGTCTCGGGGACGGGATTGGGGACGACTGTCTTGGAGGTGGAGGGGTTGGCGGCGGTTGCCTCGGCGGTGGAGGTGGGATCGACGGCTGTCTCAGAGATGGGAGTAGGGGCACACTGACTCTTAGGGGAGGGAGTGACGGTTGTCTCGGAGGGGGTGCGGGAAGTCTCATCGAGTTGACGGCTGGCTCGGACTCGGGAGGAGGCTGTCTCAGATGGGGGTGCGACAGATTGGCCAACTTATGTCGAATAATAGTCGGCAACTTCCGTAGAATGATTGCCGACCCCTCAGAGGATATTCTGGCTATAACATTTTCCATTTCAGCCCGTACGCACGCCTGAATATCCTCAATAAAGGCCGACCCATCTGTTGGCCTCACCTCCTCCCGGTGCATCGGACTATCTTCACCCTCAGTCCGGGTCCGCTTCCTCGGGTGCAAGTCGCCTGTAATTTGAGATTGCAGAGCCAACGTGGACGGCTGTGCCGAGTCTTACATACGGCGACTGGCCGGGTTAACCCTTCGCAAAAATCGAGGCCCCTCAACATTCAAAGTCGAGAGATCCAACACGCCATTCTCCTCCTCATACAGATCCAGTGTCTCATGCACCTCCAACTAAATTTTAAAAAATAGAACATAAAAATAAAGATAAAGAAATCATCAAAAATCGTTAAGACTTAAAAAAGAATTTCGGATATCACTTGCTAATGATTCCAATAAAAAATGTTTAGGATCAAATAATACCTATTGGTCAAAAAATGTATCTAGAAGGGTGACCTTCGGGAATTTCCAGTGAACCAGCCGTGGTGGATGTCTCACCGAGGTACGTGTTCCACATGTACGACCTAATTCAGGGATTGCCTCGTAGCACCATACTAGAAACGCCCAGGGAAATCCGTAGATATGATATTCATATTATTGTACTTGGGCGTCTGCAAGTAGTCGAACTGGTACTGAAACGAGTAACTCCCCAATGGGAATTTCTCCCACATCTGGTCTTCCTCAAGCAAAGCCCACCAGCAGTTATCAATATACTGAGGCTTGCTGTCGTCATGAGGAATGATAAAGTACATCAGCATTAGCATCTTCGCACTCTCACTATCACATCCCAAGAGGTACGGAACTGCCCCACCTTGAAGTCACCATGCAACTTCTGCATAGTGATCTGCTTGCCTTTATATTTCTCAATGAAAATTGACGATGGAGGAGGAGGAGGCGCTGAGTTCGGGTCAAACACAGACGATCCAAAAGCAAGCCCGGTCACTACAGCATACTCATGGGCGGAGAATCGGGTAAAATGGCTACCAATACGGAACCACATTTCGTTCGGCTTCTGACCGACATGAGTCACCTTGCGCGAAAGAACCCCATGCATTGCCTTTGCAGAGACATTAGCATTATCATCAAACTGGAGGAACGAACCAAAGACCGAGCCATGGAAAGCAGTCAAGGCCCCTTCAACGTTGGCCAACTCGTTATTGATATCAGAACATATCAACTGCCGGCTGTAAATGTTGATCTTCAGCCCTTTATATTTACCGATCGATTCCTTTCTCTTGTACAACCAATCCTAAACAATCGCATTGTTGTTGTTGTTCTTGTTGTTAATTATTCAAATTAAATTACTTATACATTATTAAATAAAAACAAATATTTCTTAACTATTAAAGCATGTGGAATTAAATAACTTAAATTAAATAACTGCAACAAATGGAAGTTACCTCTCCAGAAGAGATGGCCTCCAGACCCGTGCCTTCAGCCGCTGAGTTGCCGCCCGCCATACCCGTTACGGCAGCCGTTGAGTCGCAGGCCGCAATAGCCATTAAGCCACCCGCTTGGTCGGCCGCCACTTGAATAGCTAGATTCGTCAATTCTTCATCATCTCTTAAGAAGTCCATGATGTCGACGTCGTTCATAATTTTTGGTTCTTTTTTTTCTTTTTAAATTTCTAACCGTTCTTTTGCTTCCAAATATGCGAATTAATGTCGCAAGATGGAATCCCAATTTTTCGCCCCTCTTCTTTTTTTATTTCTTCTCTGGAGAGGTGCAACTTTCAAAGTAGCGTATATGAGACGTTTCGCTTTTTTTTTTTTAAAAAAAATAAATAATATACTATATGACAAAATATGCGAAAAAACAGCAGTCGAGTAATATTCTCGTAACAAGCGCCATACTTCCGCAATCGATGCATTTTTAATAAACAAATAAATATAATGGTTTAGTTTCTGTATCCCTTTCGCAGTCTAATACCCTGCGGTAGACCTGCGAACAAACGCATATCCGTCACGAGACGGTCGCATAAAGAATCGCATTTATAAGACCATTTCGAGCACAAAATATTTTAATAATTGTTTAATAATAATTTCTTTAGACAAAAAGGGGTCTGCGAATATCCTGCGGTTGACCTGCGAATGAATTATGCGACGTATGTTTGCGCAATTATGTGTGTCGCAGAATAGAAAATTTCCAAAAACAATTTTTGTTTAAATAAATTCTTCGATTATACTACGAATGCTGTGCGGTTTGTATGCGAAATTGTTTCGACTAATTGTCGCAGGTTCGTTTGCCTAAACTGTTTATTTTTTTTTTCCGGAACGATAGGTTAGCCTAAACTGTTTAGAATTTTTCAAAAATTAAATTCTACAAAAAAAAACTTAGTATGCCCAACTAGGCGAATAATATGCGACGTTTGTATATCGCAGAATAGAAAATTTCCAACAACAAATTTTTTAAAAAAATTATTCTCCGATTATACTACGAGTGTTATGCGTTTGTTGTGCGGAATATTTTCGACTAATAGTATCAAGTTCATTCGCCTAAACAAGAATTTTCAAAAAATTAAATTCTACAAAAAAAACTTATTATGCACCAAATCGGGGAATAATATGAGACGTTTGTATGTCACAATTTTGTGTGCCGCAGAATAGAAAATTTCCAAAAAAATTATTCGATTAAGCTACGAATGTTGTGCTGTTGGTATGCGAAAGTTTTTGGTCTAATCGTCAAAGGTTCATTAGTCTAAACTGTTTAGAATTTTCCAAAAATTAAATTCTAAAAAAAACAATTATTATGCATCAACTCAGCGAATAATATGCGACGTTTATTTGTCGCAATTATGTGTGTCGCAAAATAGAAAATTTCCAAAACAATTTTTATTTAAAAAATTATTCGATTATACTACGAATGTTGTGCGGTTGGCATGCAAAATTGTTTCGACTAATTGTCGCAGGTTCATTAGCCTAAACTGTTTAGAGTTTTGCAAAAATTAAAATCTACAAAAAATATTATGCACCAACTAGGCGAGTAATATGCGACGTTTGTATTTCGCAGAATAAAAGATCGAACAGAAATCCCTACACTACTGCTTTTGCAGTAGCTTCAACCCCAGACGATTACAAAGGTGAAGAACAAAAAAATCGAAGGACGATCCTAACAAAAGCTAGGACGAGGGAGCCGACGAGCTACCACAACAGCCAAACTCCAGAAAGAGGAGCCGTAAGCCGAGCTTGTTTGTGGAGTTCCAGGTAGAACTCCAGCATGAGGTCGGCCCCGACCACCACAAGTGCGATGACCCGCTCTCAACCGATAGGCTCAGACGGGTTCCGGGAAGAGATCCCCGCCGACCAACCACCTTCTTTTGTCATGAAGACCTGGCCGACCACTACCTCGAGAGGATTGAGGCCAGCATTGCCTCTGACAGAGGGCCGGCTGTTACGCCCCGACCGCCGACGCGCGCCGTCCGACCTTCAACCTTCCCACAGTTGATCCAGCAATACCCGGGCCCGGAGGTTTGATCTTCATCGTCGCTGTCTCGGAATATATGTTTCCTCCAGGGGCCACGTTAATAAAGTTGGATAGCGGAATTTCCGCTCATTGAATTTTTTCCTTCGACAAATTCGGAAGGTTAGGAGTTCTCAATTCGGACACAGTAATCTTAAAGATTTGCCTCACAGGTCGAAAGAAAGAATTTTTATAATTCTGGTTTATCTCCGGCGAACTGGTTCTCATATATAAGAGAAGAAAAAAACGGAGGGCCATTACCAAAGAGTTCTGGGGGTCGGAGGGGAAGAAAGAGAAGGGGCATGATAAGAATCGAAGATTACACGCTTTATGTAGATGGAGGAAACGACGTTTCGAAAAGCGAAAAAGACGCCTCCAAATCGGCCATGGAAGCTTTGGCAGTTTACCATGGCGTGATGTTATAGTTGTCATGCTAAAGTCGTTGATAGCTACTTCGCTTGACGAGCTAAGTAGAAAGACTTTGTTTTTTCATCCACAACTGATGGAACAAACGACTAGTTCGGAAAGGCTTTTACTCTTTCAGCGGTTAGGTTCCCGGCTTGTGCCCCTAGCTAGTAGGTAGGTGTTTGTACTTTTGTCTTGTCAGCTTTCTTTTAGTGAATCACACTCAACTAAGAGGAAAGTCGCTTGATATTGGTTCAAACCTTATTATAGAAGGGAATAGATTCATTTATTTTACACAATTCTTCTGCTTTTTTATCTTTTAATTAGTAAGGAGTCAAATGCATCGAGAAATTTGGTTTTTTTCATTGACCAAGGAACTGCTCGATCCATTCACGAAGAAAGTCAAAGGTACTAGGAGGAGGTCGAACGAAGAAAACATTTGTCTTCCAGGAAGAAAAGTTTGAAGGAAGGTCTTCTAGGAAATTGGCATGGTTTCGAGCTATGAGGTAGAAGGTCTATTTTGCATTTGTAAGTTCTAGTAGTAGAAAAAGAACTCGAGATCCAGAGCTCAGAGACAACAATTGCTCAAAAATAGAATTAGGGAAGAAGTGGTTTAGGGGAAGCTGATAGATCTGGCTTAACTAGATCATGTCATCCTGGAGGTGGATTTAAGGCTGCTATAGACTTGGTCCAAGAAATAGGTGTAGCAGCCCAAGGGGTGTTAGTCGAAATTATCACCAAACTTGGGCGCTCGAAAGTCCCAGGACCAGGGATCATTTTGATGACTAAAATAGGTTATTTGTTCGTGATCAAAGAAAGCGAAGGGATTGGGTTTGATGAGATTTACTACGTCTACTGCGACCCTCTTACCTTTAACTACTGATATTTGTTCTCTTCATCTATCTAGCTCGACGCGCCTAATATAGAACCCCTCGGGCAGAGAAGGATGCTCAACCTCCTGAGAGTAGGTGTCTACTACGATTTCTAGCTCGTCCCAAGGGACCTCTCCCTCGTGTCCATCTACTAAACATCAAGGTGATCTAATGGATAAGTTCTATGTATTAGAAGTCAGAATAATGGCCACAGAAGGGTCTGAGTCAGAAAAAAAAAATGGTGTTTTGGTTCACGCTAATCGACAACGAAGTAGCAGGATGGCCAAAATCAAACATATTCGCCAAAAAATATACGATGAAGAAAAGAAAAATTGAAACAAATGAAGATAACTGAAATAGTATGAATAAATTAAGAGCTCAAATTCGAGGATAGACAATGAAAAGCACTTACTTACCCATGATAATTGACCGAAAAAAGAAAGTGTATTCGCTGGAATTCGTGGATGCAATTTTTTGAAAAGCTTGATTGGGATAGTGTTGCAGTCGGTTTAGTAAGGGTAAATGGCGAAATGGGCGAATGAAGAAGACAATATGATTTTATATGTGGACGAAAGGACAATTAAAGCCACGTATTGTGAGGTCCGTCGATCTGTGAAGGGATCAACGACCCTTGTGTGCAGGGTTTTTGAAGCGTTATTGATACTCACACGACCGACGTACAGTAAATAATCGTATTTAAGATGAAAAAACAGTAGTGACTAATGAGGTGTATTTAATAGGAAGAGAAATAAAGTGGAAAACGGAATCACAGTATTATGGACCAAGCCTAGGTAGCTCGTTCTATAATAAGGGGCAAGATTATATAACACTCATTACAACTCGGTAGACTGGTTAGAGTGGCTAACTTTGGCTACCGGTTTAGGGCAACCTTAGCTCGGTGTCAAGGTCTGACCTCGTCAAGGAGCTTGGTGTACGGGTCAACTCAGAGAGCTCAACTAGATCGGGGGACTACAACGACCTAAAGGCGGGGTCATCTGAGGTCGTGTATTAGCTTAGTAAAGAATATGGTAGAAGAGTCATGAGGTCGGTATGAAAACCAAGGATGTAAGAAGTCATGGTAGAAAAGGAAACAAAATTCTGTTAAGTTAAGATAGTAAGTCTACCTCGCTGAGATATAGGATATCTTGAAGACATGTCATATTAGGAAACGAGGTACGAAGATATTTATTTCCTAGTAATGAGGTGACGAGAATAATAAGACAACTTCCTTATAAAAGGAGGTTCTCGAGTTCTTTTACAATTTCGGGTAATACATCTTTGAGAAATGCTATAGGTATATAATAATATACATAGGGGTATACATTAACACTCACATTGAGTGGGACCCACCAAAAATAAAAAATTAAGTGGACCCCACTCAATGTGAATGTTATGTATACCTCTATGTAGAGTTATTATGTACTTGTAGCATTTTTCTACATCTTTAATACATCCCAGTTTACAGTTTACGAGCGAGATCTCTAACTTGAGCGTTATAAGTTTTTTCTCCCAGCTCCCTCTCAACATATGTTGCAGATTATCGAGCTTGAGTTCAGAGGTGGTTCGCGATATCGCCGGTCCAGTCCCGTTTTGAAGAGAAATTACACCTCACGTCCAATTTTCCGACTTAGTGGGATCCACTTGCATATAAATGTATTCTTTATTCAAACTATAGAGGCTGCAATATAATTATCTTAGGAAAGTAATGAATAGTCAAGATAGGAGTTTGCCCGTGGTAGTTATTCATATATTTATAAATAAATAAATAGAAACATTCAAAGACAGACACTAGTGGCATGCATTTGGGACGAAGTCATGTAGCAGCTTCCAGGTTTTCAAAACATTAACAAAAAAATACAATCATGTCAGTTAATTATGTCACTGAGAACGTCATTTACATGCTCCAACAGCACTCATTCTAAATTTCTATGCAAGATGTTAAATGTAGGAACAAACATAATCCAGATTTATAACAGACAGTAAAGCATTTATATATGTATTCGGATTGGATCCAAAGTCTCATTATTTAAAATGGAAATGCGAGGCTAAATGCTACCCATTAAATAGGGAACAAAATGTGTGTTTATTTAATTTTTTTATTTTTATTTTTCAATTATTTAGTTATTAATTTGACCATTTGACCCTTGATCATTGACCGTTAACCAATGACCGCTGAGTTGATCGTTTACTTTCAGCGTTGAACGTAAACCATAATATGCATTATGTGTAAATTAAATATGCTTGTGTCTGAAGTAAATATATATACTCCAAATATGCAGTTGATATGAACTAAATATATATGCTAAATATGCATTCTTTTATGAACTAAATATGCATTTTGATGTAGTAAAAATGCACTCGTAATATGCAGTTGATATTAACTAAATACGCATCTGGTATGAAATTGAAACTAGAAGTGAAATAATAATATTAACTAAGTATGCATTGTTGATCATGAACTAAATATGAAGTCAAAATATGCTATTGACATCAATATTATAGAGCATTCTACTATCTTTATATTCTCAACTAAGAAAGCATTATGTATGAACTAAAATAATACGTATTTGTATTACCTCAATATGCACCGTGTAGTAAATATATACTCGAAATAAGTTGATATGAACTATGTATGTTAAATATGCATTTTTTGTAAAGCAAATATGCATTTTTGTATGAACTAAATGTGCAGTCAAAATATGAATGAACTAAATATGCACTATTGATGAACTTCGATTTGATATCTATATTATACGTACAAAATAAATAAATAATTTTATTTATCTTTATTATTCAAAATTAAATTACCTATTAATATTAATTCGAAAGAATAAAGGTATTTAAATTAACTTAAGTACAAAGTAGTTATCTTATATATATATTCAAAAAATTATAATATAAGATTGTAAGTTGTGCAAGTGATCGTGTCATTTTAAATATAAATAATAATATTTTTTTTTTCAAAAAAATATTTAAAAATTAAAACAAATTTTGTTGTTATTATTATTTAATTTTAAAAATAATTTTCTTAACAAGTCAATTTATAGTACACGAGTATTGTACTAGTCGATTAATATAAGTCAATAATCTACACGAATCAATGCCAAGAATTGAGTCTCATGTCTCCTTCTAAGGAAGGGCCATGTTGAATCCACCCAATCCTATATATATTATTGTCTAGTTAATTATGTCACTGAGAACGTCATAGCAGCTACATTACTCGTCAGTTATAACTTATAACAGGCCCTACCATTTTTCTTTATATGGCTATCTAAATGCATGAATCAACAAAAGCAAAACAAATCCATACATTGGGCATTTATAGTATTGAATTTGCTTTTGGTCTTTGGTTTATTTTGTCTTATGCCGTATTTATTTAATAATTTGAAAGAACTTTTCAAATATATATATATATATATATATATATATATATAGGATGTGGTTCAAATGAGAACCAAGTCCTAGCGTGAGAACCGTGAGAACCGCTATTTTTGATTGTATGTAGTGCTATGATTGATTGTATTTAGTGCTATTTTTAATCAGGATGTATTTTATTAAAAATAGCAACACAATTTCTATTAGCATGTGTAAAAATTATAGCATAATCTAATATAAAAAATAGCATCATACACAATTAAAAATAGCATCAACTACGGTTCTCACGGTTCTCACACCAGAACTAGTTTTTATTTGAATCAACCCATATATATATATATAATTACTAGCTGATGCATTTAATAAAACATTTAATAAAACCTAGTGATACGGCATGATATAGACGTAAGTAGCGGTTCATGAAAGACCGATTGTGATCCGAGCTAGGCGGAGGCGATCACCTAGACAGAGGGGCATCTTAGCAGCTAGGCGCTTCGGTACCTAGGTAGCTAGGCACTTCGGCATCTAGGCAGCTAGGCGCTTCGGCACCTGGGCAGCTAGGCACCTCGGCACCTAGGCAGCTCGGCCGCAGAGTTCTGCCGAGAGGACCAGAGCCTGGGGGTGGCTTCGTGGCCAAGTCACAAGGAGGTTTGGAGCGATAGGGACTCTGAAATTTTGGATATCTTTGACTTAGTTTAGGATAGACACAAGGAAGACTCCTAGACCAACAAGAATTCTTCGACTTGCGCATGACCTCACTTATAAAAGGGAACAGGTTCATTCGTTTTACACAACACACATACACATACTATCTCGTTACTCTGCCGTTTTCTCTCCGAAACACCACCACTGACTTGAGCGTCGGAGTGTCCACGCCGGGACCACCCCCGGCGTGTTTTGCAGGTACCGGTGATCGAGAAGGTTTAATTCGGTTCAAGAGGAGCGGTCGAGCGGTTCAGGTATTTGTTGTATAACAAATTGGCGCCGTCTGTGGGGAGAACTCAGTCTTCTACCAGAGTATCATAGGCTGTTTTTTCTCACCAAAGAAGAAGGAAGGTAACGAGGATCATGGCAGGAAATAACTTGAAGAAAAACTTAACGAAGGATATGGATGAGGCGTGGACGGAGAGGGCGCTTGGAACAGGGCCGCCGCCCGGGTGGTCGCCGTCGCCTACTCCCCCCAAGGAGACGTTGACCCCGACACCGCTACCAGGAGCTCAAGGGCGTTCGGCGAACCCAGGGGAATCGGGTGGCTTGACCAACAAGGAAAAGGAACTCGGCGGTGCAACGAGTGGAGGAATCGGTCAGGTCGGCCAGGTCCCTGATGGGAACAAGGGTCAGGTGACCCCGCTGAACAATCAACAAATGGTCTTGGCAGGAGAGACCACCCAACTGAACGATCAACAGATGGTCCTAGCAGGAGGAACTAACCCCCCAGGCGACTCCTCGACGGCAAGAGAAGAACAAACGATACATATGACAAGGGTGGAACTGGACAGGATCATACCGAACACAATAGGACGAGCTCAAGAGGTTGATCGACGAGCTAATGAATCGCTAAGGCAGCCTATGCATCAGCAGTTGTCCTTGCACCCTCACCTGACGCACCAGCGCGAAAGGGGGGATGAGGATGGCGATAGGTCGGCGACATCTCGACCCCTGGTAGTACAACAGGAGGGGTTAACTTTGGAGAGGTTGGCAGCTCAGATGCAGGAGCTCCAAGCTCGGGTACAAGGGAAAAGGGTGGTAGTGTCACGTGGACATCCGTTTGCAGAGGAAGTGTTGGGAGGAGATCTGCCAAGTAATTTCAGGGAACTGAGCTTATCCTATGATGGCTCGACAGACCCTGCTCGGCACCTAAGGTTGTTTGACAATATAGCCGTCTTGCATCGTTATAGTGACGCAGTCAGCTGCCGGGCCTTCCTGACCACTTTAAAGGGCTCAGCACAGGATTGGTTCCACCAGCTGCCAGCAGGATCCATCGATAATTTTGAGAAGTTCAGCTCCTTGTTTCTGAATCAATTTGCAAGCGCTAGGAAGCATGAGAAGACATACCTCTCGCTGATTAATATGCAGCAGAGGGAAGGTGAAACTTTGCGACAGTACGTGGCTCGGTATACTAAAGAATGCGTGGAAGTTCCTAGGGCCTCAGAGGAGGTAAAGGCCGGAGGGCTTACGCGGGGTCTAAGAGCAGGAAAGTTAAGGGACTCCTTGGCAAAGCGGCCGGCAAGGTCGTTTGACGAGCTCTTGGAGAGGTGTAGCAAGTATGTGAATATAGAAGAATCAGAGGCAGACTTCATTCGGAATGATAAGAGAAAGTCTAAGCAGGTAGATGAGAGGCCTCGACAGGGTGATCGACGAGCTGCCCCTAAGGAGGCTAGGGTCGAGGATAGGTTCAACGGTCCGAGGTACGAGCATTACAAACCACTTAATGCACCACAACAGAAGATACTAGAGATGATGGAAAAACGGGGGGAAGATAAGCTACTCGCACAGCCAAAGCCTCTACCCCCGCCGCGAAAATTTTCGGCATCAAAGGATAGTTATTGTCGGTACCACCGGGATTACAGCCACTCTACCAATTTTTGCCGAGAATTGAAGGATGAGATTGAGCGGCTCATCCGGGCCGGTCATTTAAAGGAGTTCGTGATCAAGGATAGAGAGCGCCAAGAAGATCACCATGAAGGGCGTGAATCAGGTGACAAGCGGAGGAGGACTGATGAGCACCCTGATAGACCGGTTAAGAAGGGCATAATACACATGATCGCGGGGGGTCCTACGGATGGAGATTCGCATAGGGAGAGGAAGAGGACCTACAGGGGAAAGGGTGTTTTCAGCGAGGTGGCCGAGGTGCAGGTACAGAGGAGCTCGACCACTCTAGAGTTTGGAGCTGACGATGTGCAGGGGCTTGTTGTCCCACATAATGACGCTTTGGTCATCACTGCGGAGGTGGCCAGTTACGATGTGCAGAGGGTGCTCATAGACACGGGGAGCTCGGCGGACATCATTTTTTTGAAGTGCTTACAACAGATGGAGTTAGACGTGAAGGTCGAGCCGGTCCACACTGCTCTCTATGAATTTAGCGGCAGCGAGGTTCGCCCCATTGGCGAAGTCAGCTTAACTGTGGCATTGGGAAGGTCGCCTCTGAGGAAGGTGAAGATGGTCCGTTTCTTGGTTGTGGATGCTAGCTCGGCCTACAACATCATACTGGGGCGACCTAGCTTGAATTTATTCCAGGCAGCCATTTCCACTTGTTGCATGAAAATCAAGTTCCCCGTAGGGAATGAGGTCGGCGAGGTGACTGGAGACCAGCTGCAGTCTCGACTGTGTTATGAGGTCACATTGAAGACAGCTGAGGCGCAGAATAAGAGAAGGAGGGATGATTTCCCTGAGTGCTCCCACCAGGAGAAGAAACAAGAATTGGGGATGAGCTCCCAGGACGAGTTGATGGAGGTTGAATTGATAGAAGGGAGCCCTGCGACGACCAAGGTGGGTCGGCATCTGGCGGTCGGCATTCAAGGCGCGTTGATTGCATTGTTGAGAGAGTTTGTGGATGTGTTTGCCTTTTCGGCCGACGACCTCACCGGCATCAGCCCCAGGGTAGCAGAGCACAGGTTGAACATCGACCCAACCGTGAGACTAGTGAAGCAGAAGAGAAGGCATTTTGGCGCTGAGTTAGATGTGGTCATTGAAGCTGAGGTGGAGAAGCTTTTGAAGGAGGGGCATATACGATCTATCCAATTCCCGGAGTGGCTGTCCAACTCAGTTATGGTGAAGAAGGGAGAAGGAAAGTGGAGGATGTGCATAGACTTTAGGGATCTCAACAAAGCTTGCCCTAAAGACCATTACCCCCTACCACGTATTGACCAGCTCGTCGACTCTACAGCCGGGTGCGAGTTGTTGAGCATGATGGATGCCTCTCAGGGGTATCACCAGATTCCTCTTGCCGAGGAGGACCAGAAGAGGGTCAGCTTTGTGACATCCAAGGGCACTTATTGCTACGTCGTCATGCCTTTTGGATTGAAGAATGCGGGAGCCACATATCAACGGTTGGTAGATAAAATGTTCAAAGGGCGGATAGGTCGAAATATGGAGGTCTATGTTGATGACATGTTGGTAAAGAGTAGGAAGGCGGGTGACCATGTGGCAGACTTGCGCGAGACCTTTGATACTTTGCGACGGTATGGCATGAAGCTCAACCCGACCAAGTGTAAGTTCGGGGTAAGGTCGGGAAAATTTCTAGGTTACCTGGTGACAGAGAAGGGAATTGAAGTCAACCCAGAGAAGGTACGAGCGGTCATGGAGATGCAGGCACCAAGGAACTTGAGGGAGGTGCAGATCCTCACCGGACGCCTAGCAGGGTTAAGCAGGTTCATAGCTCAATCAGCGGAAAAAAGTTTTCCGTTCTTTAGGGCTTTGAAGAAGGGATCTCGTTTTGAGTGGACGCCGCAAGCACAACATGCATTCGAGAGGTTGAAAGAGTTTCTGACTGAACTCCCTTTACTTAAAAAACCGGATCCAGGTGACACATTAGTCGTTTATCTATCAGTGGGACACGAAGCCATTAGTTCGGTGCTGATAAAGGAGGAGCAGGGACAACAGAAGCCAATATACTGTGCTAGTCGGGTGTTGCAAGGCGCCGATCATCGGTATTCCGACGTGGATAAGGCCACCCTGGCGCTTATCTCTACAGCTCAGAAGTTGCATCCCTATTTTCTGGCGCACAAGGTTATGGTCCGGACTAACTATCCGCTCAAAGACACCTTAGGTCGCCCTTCGGCCTCGGGGAGGATGGTGAAGTGGGCAGTTGAGTTAGGCGAATACAATGTCCACTTTGCGGTGCGAAAAGCTATTAAAGCCCAAGCGTTAGCTGACTTCATACAAGAGTGCACATTGGGGGGCGAGGCTGGACCTTGGATGGTGTATGTCTACGGCTCGTCGGCAGTAGGTGGAGCAGGTCTCGGCATCTTGGTGGTCACACCAGAAAAAGATCACTTGGAGTTTGCGGTTAAGCTGTCTTTCAGAGTGTCGAACAACGAGGCGGAGTATGAAGCTCTTATTAAGGGAATTCAGCTCGTCTTGAAGGAAGGAGCTCGGCAGGTGATCATTCACTCGGACTCTCAGCTCGTGGTTGAACAAATCAGGGGTGAGTATGAAGCTAAGGAGGAGAGCATGAAAAAGTATCTGGTAGAGGTCCATGCGATGTTAAAGGGGTTTGTGACTTGGGAGTTGATACAGATACCGAGGGGGGAAAACGGTAGGGCCGACCTACTTTCGAAAATGGCAGCTTCCCTTGTTGATTGCCGATCTCGCTCGGTCACACTGATGGATATGACTAGAAGCTCCTTAGACCAGGTGCTGGAGGTTGAGGAGCAAAAGGATTGGAGGTCGCCTCTAATACAATGGTTGCAAGAGCCAGCCGCGGAAAAGGATATCAGGGATGATCCGGTTGGACGACGAGTGTTGAGGTTCTACTTGCAGAATGAGATCCTATACAAACGATCATATATGGGGCCTCATCTTAGGTGTGTCTCCGAACAAGATGTGGAGTACGTGCTTAGGGAGGTGCACGAAGGGTGCTGCGGTGATCACATAAAGGCTAGGGCGTTGGTTGGGAAGGTATTGCGGGCTGGATATTTTTGGCCTACGATGAGGACCATGGCGCAGGATCTTGTGCGAAAATGTAAGAAGTGTCAGCAGCATGGTCCATTGATCCATCAGTCAGCGGAAGGCATGGTCCAAATCAGCTCGCCCTTGCCTTTTACTCAGTGGGGGATCGACATAGTTGGACCCTTGCCCCAGGCAACGGGCCAGCGAAAGTTCTTGATTGTGGCAGTCGATTACTTCTCCAAGTGGATTGAGGCCGAATCATTAGCGACGATCACAGAAGAAAGGGTGATAAAATTTCTTTTCAATAACATCTGCTGCCGATACGGCATTCCCCGAGTGCTCATATCCGATAATGGCACTCAGTTCAGGGGTCGGCGTACGATGAGTTGGTGCGAGGAGATGGGCATCAAACAGAAATTTGCTTCGGTAGCTCACTCCCAGGCAAATGGGCAGGCCGAGGTCGCTAATAGGTCAATTTTGAATGGATTGAAGGCTAGGTTGGAAAGGGCCTCAGGAGCCTGGGTTGATGAACTTGATTCGGTGCTTTGGTCATACCGGACGACGCCAAGGACCTCGACGGGCGAGACTCCCTTTAGTTTGGTTTATGGTATAGAGGCCGTCATCCCTGTTGAGGTTGGCCTCAACTCAGAGCGGGTCAGTACCTACACGGAAGAAGGGAATGTCGAGCTCCGGAGGGAGGCACTGGACTTGGTGGACGAATTGCGAGACCAGGCGGGGTTGAGGACAGCAATTTACAAGCAACGGATGAAGGCTGCCCATGACAAGTCGATTCGAGCTCGGCGTTTCCAAGTCGGGGACTTGGTTTGGCGTCAGGCGGATGCTTTGAAGCATGTGGGAAAGTTGGAGCCCAATTGGGAGGGACCCTATACTGTTGAAAGGGTATTCGCTGGAGGTGCCTACGAGCTTCGTGATGCAGAAGGGCGGCTGTTGCCACGACCCTGGAACATATCCCATTTGAAGAAATATTATGCCTAGCTTAAGAAGTGTTATTTACTTTGTTCGCATTTGCTTTCATTTGCTTTTGTTTTTTCTACAAGACCATTAATGAAGTTGTTTTTGAAGTTTTATCAGCTGTTCCTTCTTTTATATGGAATGTGTTAGGGCGAAAGCCTGTTAGTCTCACCTAAGCTCGCGGAGCTAGGCGACGACCTTCGTAGGGCGAAAGCCTGTTAGTCTCACCTAAGCTCGGGAGCTAGGCGACGACCTTCGTAGGGCGAAAGCCTGTTAGTCTCACCTAAGCTCGCGGAGCTAGGCGACGACCTTCGTAGGGCGAAAGCCTGTTAGTCTCACCTAAGCTCGCGGAGCTAGGCGACGACCTTCGTAGGGCGAAAGCCTGTTAGTCTCACCTAAGCTCGCGGAGCTAGGCGACGACCTTCGTAGGGCGAAAGCCTGTGAGTCTCACCTAAGCTCGCGGAGCTAGGCGACGACCTTCGTAGGGCGAAAGCCTGTTAGTCTCACCTAAGCTCGCGGAGCTAGGCGACGACCTTCGTAGGGCGAAAGTTTGTTAGTCCCTCCAGCGTTCGTGGAGCTAGGCGAGTCCTAAGAGACTTAGCAATAGTTGTGCTAGGTGCCAAAGCCCATTGTCACGATGCTAAGTATTTTATAGACTTGGTGAACGCAGCCCGTCCCGAATGGACGAATTATTTAAATATGCGACAATTGATACAAGTAATGACAAAGTGTAAAGCATCGCATTAAAGCATAGTGCCAGCAGACAGTGATTGTAGATAGTTCATAGAAGTTATAAAAGACAAAACAAGTTCAAGGTTACATGCCAAAATGAACGACTACACGAGTTCTAGGTTACATGCCCAAAATAACAGGAGTTCGTTCAACACATCTACTTCAACACAAAAGAAAATCATATAATTCTAACGAGGGGAGGCGTCATAGATCTTCAACACATCTTCCCCGACCTTTTTCGCAACAGTAGTCACGGCAACCTCCAAAGCCCCATCCCACCACGGATGGTCCGGGGGAAGGGACTTGTCGCCGTTCCATCCAGATGGGGTAGGGACGCCTTTCAGCAGCTCGCGCTCATCTACGGAGATGGTGAAGCCTTGGTTCTCCGCCTCGGCTTAGGTGCGAACGACTCCCTCATGGAAGTATTCACGGCAGGCTGTGCCCATTCGCCGGAGGAACGCCACAGAGTCATGGTAGTGTGACAGCAGCTCGGACCGGAAGCACTCGAGGAAGTGTTGTCCTATATCCGATGATAGAAAAGATCCCTGGCCATCCCTTTCTGCCTGAGCAACGCGCTCATCAACTTCCTCTCGAAGCTTTTTTAGCTTGGCGTCTTTGGCTTTGAGCTCGGCCTCTTTGGCTTGGAGCTCGGCTCGGAACTTCTGCGTTTTGGCCTTTTGACGATCGAGGGCCTTTTGAAGGTCGGTAGCTAGCTCCTTGCCCTTCTACACCTCGTCCTTGAGGGATTTCACCTCGTCATCCTCGTCCTCTAGCTGCTCGTCGAGGAGAGGAGCTATGCCAGCCAAGGCCTGTTTGGGACATGGGGTTAGATTTGCATAGATTTTACAATATATGTTTAATAAAGGTGTAAGTTAAGTGTGATAGAGTCATACCAGACCAAGGTTGTAGGTGATCGTCTCGGCTCGACTCTTCTTGGTAGGCCATTGCGTTGTCTCGCCCTTCGGAAAAATGTCGAGGAGGTAAGAGCTGGTTACCGATACGTCTTTGTTCCCGGCAAATCGAGTTGGCTTCTTGGCCCGCTGGGTGTCGGTGGTCACCTCGGTGCCTTGTGCCGATGTGGTCCCCTCTTTAGGGCAAGTCTTCTTACGCTTGAAGGACCTCGTCGGATGCTCTCGGTAGACCCGGCGCTCGGGGACCTGGTCCAGGGCAAGGTTGTCCACCTCATGTGCTGGCCCTTTGGCGGGAGTAGGTGCTGCTTCTGTGGACTTGGCAGGGGGGGCAGCACAGGTCTGGAGAAGTTCCGCTGCATGACAAGTACAAGGAAAGAAAAATTATAAGTAAACAAGTCATATGAGTAAGACTAGCATAAAGGAAACAGTAAGCGATATGACGACAACTTGTGACGTCGAAGCCTACCTATATCACTCACGGGGTCGGCGGCATAGCTCGACAGGTGGAAGTGCCGAAGGAGTCGGTCATTGGTGGTCAGCTTCACCACGTGAAGGGGGGTCTTATTCCATTGGGCGATAAGGGTGTCATATTTGGCGTTCCGTCTTGGTTTCTTTCGTTGACCCGGTAGCTCGTCCAGCCACTCGGATTGGAGGTCGAAAATTTTGGAAGGGGGGCGAACGAAGAAGAATTTGTTTTGCCAGTTATGAATTTTTGATTTAGGGTTTTTAAGGAATTTAGCACTGTTGCGCGGCATGAGGTAGGGTGATGTATTGTTCGAGGATTGGAGATTGAGGTAATAGAAGCATAGTTCTGGGTCAAACTCGTCGAGGTGAGCCCGACAAGTCATGATAAAACCAACGAGATAGCGCATCGCGTTAGGAGGAAATTGGTTCAAGGGATAGCGATATAACTTGCTCAATTCGAGTAGGTCGGGGTGTAGGGGAAATCTCAGTCCGGCGTTGGCTTGATCTATGAAGAAGCTATAGAAGTCGGGTGGGGGGTTCTTGTATGAGTCTCCGGGTCGTGGAAGTCTGAGTTCCCATCCTGGGGGTAACTCAATCTTTTTAACAAGGGCGGCTATTTGGTCGTCCGAGTAGGAGATGGGATTAGAAGGTGTTGCTTCGGAGTGGGTGGTACCCTTTTTGGTTTTGTTGGAAGTTGTGGTTGACGAGGCTTGGAGGGCCAAAGTGACAGTCGGATTTTCTATAGGTGTGGAGTGTGGAGTAGGCGATGATGTACTAGGGCTAATGGTGGGCGATGAGGTACTAGTGTTTGAGGTGGAGGACTCTAATGGGTGCGATAGTTGGACAACAAATCACAAGCATATGCGAAAAATAAATACAATAAATAAACAAACGATTTGCACAATAATAATGAGGATGATAGTAGTGGGATGCGGTCGGCGTACCCATAAAATTGTCCGACATGATGCAAGT
This sequence comes from Striga asiatica, assembly GCA_008636005.1. Taxonomy (NCBI): domain Eukaryota; kingdom Viridiplantae; phylum Streptophyta; class Magnoliopsida; order Lamiales; family Orobanchaceae; genus Striga; species Striga asiatica. The sequence continues at coordinate 655,968 of BKCP01005084.1, forward strand.
AGAGTGACGGAGTGGGCGAGCCCGGTCGATGTGGCGTGGTCGGCGGGTAGGCTCGAGGTTGCCGGCGTGAGTTCGGCGGGTAGGCGCGGGCTTGTTGTGAGTTTGGTCAGTGATGAGGCTTTGGCTCGTCGGCGGTGTGAGGCGAGCTCGGCAATGAGGAGAATCGTGGGTATTGAACTCCTAGAGAGAGAATTTGTGTAAAGATGAATTTTGGGAAGAAGGTGGATATTGGAGTTGTGAATGATGAATGATGGGAGGTGGATATTTATAAGTGAAAGGATGGATTTTGGTGGGTAGGTCTTGGGTGATCTTGGCCCTTGATTTGAAAATCAATCTATGGTGGAGAGTGAGGCTTGGAGAGTAAGTTAGGGATGGGGAGGTGAAAAGAGATCAAAAAGAGAGAAGAGGACCAACATGTGTTTGGGTTAGGTGGACACATGGGTGTAGATGGGAGCAAGAGGAAAAATGGGCCACACATGGTAAATGAGTACATGACCTCGACATTTTCACCTCGGCTCGGCTTGACAGCTCGGCGTCCTCGGCAGCTCGGCGTCCTCGGCTGCTTGGCGTACGATCACCTCGGCGTTGGCTTCACGACGGCTCGGCGTCGTCACGTGCGGGAGATTGTGCTCAACCTCCTCACCTCGTCGTGGTCAGCTCGGCGTCGCGGAGATGATGCTCGACATCCTCACCTCGTCGCGGTCAGCTCGGCATCGGCGTCCCGCGGACAGCTCGGCATCACAGCTCAGCTCGGCATTGGCATTCGCAGCTCGGCACTCGCGGTCTTGCGGCTTGGCTGGTCGGGATGCGGGTAGTTCGGCAGTATGGCTCAGTGTCACGGAAATGGTGCTCGGCATCACGGTATCTCGACAAGGTGATCGGAGGGTTGGCACCAGTGACTCGTCACGTTTGTAGCAGCTCGGCTTCCTCACTGGCTCGACATTCGCGATTAAGGCTCGACCTCCCTGCGCCAGCTCGACATCCGCACCGGTTCAGCATTCGTGATAGCAACTTGGCATTCTCCGCGTCTTACGTATGGTAGGGTTGGCTCACCACGACTTGGATAATATCTCTATTTCTTCGGCCAGGCTGTGATGGCTGGTCCAAGAAATGGGGGGGCTAGATGATACGGCATGATATAGACGTAAGTAGCGGTTCATGAAAGACCGATTGTGATCCGAGCTAGGCGGAGGCGATCACCTAGACAGAGGGGCATCTTAGCAGCTAGGCGCTTCGGCACCTAGGTAGCTAGGCACTTCGGCATCTAGGCAGCTAGGCGCTTCGGCACCTGGGCAGCTAGGCACCTCGGCACCTAGGCGCCTCGGCACCTAGGCAGCTCGGCCGGAGGGTTCTGCTGAGAGGGCCAGAGCCTGGGGGTGGCTTCGTGGCCAAGTCACAAGGAGGTTTGGAGCGATAGGGACTCTGAAATTCTGGATATCTTTGACCTAGTTTAGGATAGACACAAGGAAGACTCCTAGACCAACAAGAATTCTTCGACTTGCGCATGACCTTACTTATAAAAGGGAACAGGTTCATTCGTTTTACACAACACACATACACATACTATCTCGTTACTCTGCCGTTTTCTCTCCGAAACACCACCACTGACTTGAGCGTCGGAGTATCCACGCCGGGACCACCCCCGGCGTGTTTTGCAGGTACCGGCGATCGAGAAGGTTTAATTGGGTTCAAGAGGAGCGGTCGAGCGGTTCAGATATTTGTGGTATAACACCTAGTTATTAAAACATTTAATAAACACTCTCGGCATCAAATGAATTAAGTTTGAAAAAACGAATCTTGTTACAACATTAAGTAATTTTAAATGATCATCTGATTTTAGTTTTGAAAAAACATTGATGCCGAGAGAGTGTTTGGGAAGAGCTTTAAAATAAGCTCAAAAGACTCTTATATTAATTATTATAATATACTGGTAGAGACAAAATTCACGCCTCATCTATATATATATAATAAGAATAATCATTTACTAAAAATGGCAGTAAAAAAATTTGGGAACATTTAATGCATATTTTTTTTAGATACCTTTTAAATATATACATTAATTGCTTCAATATACATATTTTCAAATAAGATCACATCAGATATGATAAAAAATATTGTTTCCTTAAATAATTTTATTAATATCTGCAATAATTTTATGGATATCCATTATAAGAAAATTACAAGACTGATTTTCCGTGATTCATGTTGATAATATTTTGGTCAAGATAAATATTACAACATATTATAAGTTCTAACCATAATATTGTTTTTTTCATAAATATTCACTTTTTATTCAAAAATATTTACTGAAAATCGTGATAGGATAAGTAGAATTTTGTCTTCCAATTAGTCAGGCGAAATCAAGTTGGAGAATATTCTTTGCTAATATAATTTTTTCTTAAGCTTTATTTCGTTGTATATAAAACATAAATTATTCTTCAAATTAATGTAATTTACCATTTAAGAGATAATGGCCAAATACATTAAATGGTTGTACTAATGGTCAAAAATTAAAATTAAATTATATTAATCGTTCTTTAGAATTTATATGTATATTATTGGCAACCATAATTTTTTTTATCATTTTTTATTTTGATTTCTTTCTATAATGAAATTCTGGTAAAATATATTTTTATTGCAGAGTATGCTACATAAACTATAAATCTTTATACTTCAAATTAGAAAAAATCTTGATTATATGCTTATTCAAAGTTGTTTAATTAGTATACAAAATTAAATTCTAAAAAAAACCATGTGTGTATAAATATTTATACACTATTTAATTTTAAATTTATTTACATATTTTAAATTGATTACGTAAATAAATAATACTTACGTTCATTAAATATTTTTCATCACATAAAATAAAAAGAAAAAAAAAGACGTACAACTTATATAACTTTTATAAATAATAATGACATTATTTGACAAAAAAGTTTATAATAAAATATTAATAAAGTATTATATAGTGAACAAGAATAAGTAAAACAATTATTTTCTATTATTTCAAGGAATAAATATATATACTAAAATCAAATTTATATTAGTATGAATGTGTTAGTGAGATATGCCAATAATATATTGGCAAGAATGTTAAACCACAAGGAAGCTATCATATCTCATTTAAGTTGGGCCAAGCTAGCTCTAACATGCACATATTTAATGTTCTGGCTAAAAAACAACGCTTATTAAAAGATGTGGAAAATAAAGTATAACCTTATTGTTTTTTAGACTTAACGCTGATTAAAAGAGGTGAAAAATAGATGATAACCCAATTACTTTTTAGACTTAAATGGACAAAGACTGTAAAAGTAACTCATTTAATATATCTGTCTCATACATCGCACGGGACATACTAATTTAGAGACAAAAAGGGAAACCCCACTATATTCATTCTATTGGGCTCGTGTAATATAATTTGACAAACGTAGTATGTAATATTGTCAACTATTAAACAAAGAAAAGTTATGACCGTTTGACCGACATATAACAATATCAACATATATATTTAAANAATTTGGCATTTTTTTTTTTTTTTTTTTTTTTTTCAAACGATAGGAAATGCTCATAATACGAATCAAAGTTTGGTACATGACCGCCGAGCCTACCAACGGGTAGAAAATAAACTGGGAGACGCACTACAAGCAGTGGTCTAGATACAAACCCACCCGAGGGTATCAAGCAGGCACAACCACCCGAACCTTGACACACCTACGACACAACCACATCAAACCACCCTTACTAACAAAGCAGGTCCTAAGAACAAGAAAAGAAAAACAACACATCAACAAATGATCTGCTATCACCTAGAACAAAAAGAAAAGACTACTACCAGACCAAATTAACCAAACTAGACCATCACAGCAACCGCAAAGGAAGAGAACAACTTATCATCACAGAAATGGAAATGTTTAACCAACTGCTCTAAACTCCTTCCACTCCCTCATAGCTCTTTTCAGAATGATATGCACTGGCACTATTTCTTTGTTGAACACCCACAGGTTTCGAGACCTCCAAAGCCACCATAGGATATATGTTGATAGTTGGATTCGGGCTTCGGAAGTTTCGGTTTTGTTTATAGCGCACACTTGCCACCACCATCCCTTGAAGCTTATGTTCTGTAAGTTAATGCCATCCCAGATCAGTGGAGCCATCTTCCATACACTCTTTGCTTTGTTGCAATGCAAGAATAAGTGCTCTATAGTTTCTTCAGCTTCTCCACATACAGGGCAAATAGCTTCGACTTCAATTCCTTTCCTCTGTAAATTCACCCTAACAGGTAACACACCAGTGAAACACTTCCAAATAAAGTGTTTAAGTCGACTCCTAATATTTAGCTTCCAGCTTCTATCCCTCACAGTAGTGTCCACTCTTTTGGATGTGCTGCTTTCTGGGATATCAAGTTTGAGTACTTTTTCCTTGACCAGATATGAGTAGGAATCTGCCACTGTGAATGTACCTTTGCTGCTAAGTTCCCATTGCCATTTATCCTCACTGTTAGGGTCAGTATTTTTAATCTCCAGAATTTTTGCACTGGTTTGCTGTGAGAAGAGATTCTTCACCAATGCTGCATTCCATCTTCTCCCAGTATCATCAAAAAGTTCAGACACCCAAACAGGCTTGGATACCACTCCCTGTTGGAAGTTAGGAGCTGCACCACCAAGTCCTTTCACCCATCCTCCATCTGAGATTTGAGTTTGTTGCCCTGATTTAATCTCTTTCCAGCAATGTGATTTGAAAATAGGTAGTACTGTCAGCCAATTGGACCATAGCCAGGAGGATGATTCTTTTCTCTCAGCTTGGAACAGGGATGAATGAGGAAAATACTTACTTTTCAGGATTTTAGATACAAGCAAGTTGGGTTGAGTTGTAATTCTCCAAAGCTGTTTTAACAACAAGGCTTCATTAAAGAGTTGGATATCTTGAAATCCCAACCCTCCTTGCTGTTTAGGCAATGTAAGCAGATTCCAGTTCTTCCAGTGAATGCCTCTCTCCTGAGTTCCTCCTTTGCTCCACCAGAATTTAGCTGTCATACTAGCTATCTCCTTGCAAATCCCAGCAGTAAGTTTAAAGCACGACATAGCAAAGACTGGTAGTGAGTTGATAACTGCCTTGATTAGAACCTCCTTGCCTGCAGTGGATAGGTATTTGTTTTTCCAACTCTCCAGTCTATTTCTGACAGCTTCAGTGACAAACTCAAAGGTCTCCTTCTTTGATCTACCAATTCCAAAAGGGAGTCCCAAATACCTTGATGAGTTGTGAGCAGTCAGACCATCAAGCACTTCACATATCTCAGTCATGACCTCAGGTGAGGTATTCTTGCTAAAGAACACTGTAGATTTAGTCAGGTTAACTTTTTGTCCAGAGAATTGCTCATACACCTGCAAGATGTCCATAAGTAAGAGAGCTTGTCCCATATCAGCTTTGCAGAACACTAGCAGATCATCAGCAAATAAAAGATGTGTCAGCAGGGGACCTCCTCTTGCCAATCTTAACCCCTTGAACACCACTTGACTTGCAGAAGAGGAGATGAGAGCTGATAAAGCTTCAGAGACAATCAGAAATAGATAAGGAGAGATTGGGTCTCCTTGTCTCAAACCTCGAGAAGGTTGTACAAAACCCACAGCCTCTCCATTAAGCATAAAGGAAAAGGTGGCTGAAGACACACAGTGCATTATCCAGGTAACAAATCTTCCATCAAAGCCCATTTTCAGCATTAAAGCACTCAGACATCTCCACTCAACCCGGTCATAAGCTTTCATCATGTCCAGCTTCAATGCCATGAAGCTATGTTTCCCTGATCTGTGTCTGTTCAGATAGTGGTAGCACTCCTGTGCAATGATCACATTATCTAGCATTTGTCTTCCTGGAATGAAAGCTCCTTGAGATATGCTGATACACTGATGCAAGCAGTTCTTCAGTCTTGTGGCCAGTATTTTTGATATGACCTTGTACACCACAGCACAGAGACTTATAGGCCTGTACTGATTTAGAGATGTTGGGTTGTCACATTTGGGAATGAGGGTCACAAGGGTGTGGTTCCAATATCTGAGAAATAACCCTGTGAGGAAGAAGCTCTTCACTGCTTTGCAAAGGTCCTTCTTTATGATTGGCCAGAAATGCTGGTAAAACAAAGCTGTCATACCTTCTTCACCCGGTGCTTTCAATGGATTCATAGAGAAGAGACAGTTTTTAATTTCCTCCTCCTCTACTTCAGCTATTAAATCCAAATTCATCTCCTGAGTAATTGTTTGAGGTATTAGCTGAAGCATTCTGTCCTCACTTGTAGACCCTTCAGAAGTGAATAGCTTCTTGTAGAACTGGGAGATATAACTTTGCAGGTCCTCCTTGGATTCAAGAGTTCTGTTCCTCTCATCAATCAGTCTGGTGATTGCATTTCTTTTTCTCCTTTGCATAGTTACAGCATGAAAGAATCTGGAGTTCTTGTCCCCTTCTTTAAGCCATAAAGTTCTAGATTTTTGTTGCCAAAATGCTTCCTCAGAACAGTGTGCATCATCCAGTTCCTGCTTGAGGCTTTCCCATTCTTCCCAATTCTTGCCATTTCCCAACTGTCTCATTTCCTCCAGCTTCAGTGTAATGTTAGCAATCTTCTTCCTACTGTCTGTACCAGTCTGCTTGCTCCATTCAGATATTGCCATTCTTGTGACTTTTACTTTCTCTTTCAATTGGTAGAATGGTGTACCTAGCTGTGGTTTATCCCATGCTTTATTGACAACTTCCCATATCCCTGGTTTGGAGAGCCATCTTTTGTCAAATTTGAATCTACTCTTGTGCTTTGCTTTTGGTATCTCAGTTTGAAGTGTGAGCATCCCATGGTCTGAGGCACTTTTGAACATGTTGTGGCTTTTGGAGTTAGGATATCTAGTCAGCCATCCCAGGGAACCAAAGGCAATGTCCAGCCTTTCTTCTACCATGCCTTCCTCTTCTCTATTATTGCACCAAGTGTACTGGTAACCACTCATGGGAATTTCAGTCATGCCCATTTGATAAATGAAGCTCTGAAAAGGTAGCAGACTTCTAGTAGATCTCGGCCGCCCTCCTTGTTTATGCTCAGCCATGTAAAGGTCATTCCAATCACCCACAAGACACCAATCTTTCCCCCATTTATTTTTGTCATCAATCAAACTCTGCCATTGGATACTCCTAACAGAATTATCAGTACTTATATACACAAAAACAATCCAACATGGATCTTCATTACTAGTACATTGATATTGCACTTGAATACAAAAGGAAAATTTTAACACCTGCAACACTATTACATTCATATCCCAACATAAAAGAAGGCCACCTTTAGTGCCTACAGGTTCAACAAAACAAATTCTATCACCAAACCCTAACTTATTACATAGTGCAGCAGTAAAATTTTTATTTTTCTTGGTTTCAGACAGAAATAAAAACTTTGGATGATGAGTATTTAATGCCTCTCGAATTTGGGGAACTGTAGAGGGGCCACCCAAACCTCTACAGTTCCACACCAGGGCTAACATTGATCACCCTGGGGCCAATTTTGGCTGGCTACCACCACCTCTTTCCCTGATAGTTTGGCTTTCTTCTGTCCCTCACTCTGGTCTTGAATATATTCATCCTCTTCATTCTGGATGCAAGTATTCTTTCTGCTTCTTTTAGCTCCACAGGGTACCTCCTTAATGATGGTCAATTGATTCTCCTGTCTTGCAAGTCTCCCAACTTTGGCTGATGTTCTTTTCCACATCTTGCCTATCTGCTTCTTATCCTGGTTCCCTTTGGCCTGAGCATCTTTCTCATTATGTTCTTGGATCTCCATTTTTGTATCCTCCCCTTCAGGAATGAGTTCCAAGTTCCATTCTCTTTCAGGCTGAGTTGTGAAGATAGGAGTTGGTGTAGCTCTCTCAGAATTCGAGTCAATATGATCTTCCCTTTCAGCTATTGATGATGAGGATTCCACCAATGCTAGGTTGTGAGGTGAATCTACTGGTTCCAAGTAGTTAGAGAGATTTAGATTCTCTCTGTCAGACCCTTCTTGAAATTGTGTCTGTGGTCCTTGATCTCGTAACTCAGGGGAAAGATTTGGCTCAGAGGGTCTGTTCATGGACGGGTCACTGTTATCGCTGGCCGGTGGTGACGCTGATATGACCACCCCTTCTGCAGCTCTCATCCATTCACCGTACTGGCCCTGTTTAGGTTCTTTCTTAGCAATGTCCTCCACTTTCTGAGTGCAGTTTTTGTCAACATGTCCCAGCTTCCCACAATAGTAACAAAGACTCACGATTTTTTCATATTTAAAGAGAACTGTCACCTTCTCCTCTCCCAATCTAATTGTTGACCATCTGGGAAGTGGTTCTTTCAGATCTAATGTTACTTGCAATCTAATAATTCTGCCTCCCTGGAATCCAGCTCTTGCTATGTTAACATCCCTTATGTCCTTGAAGGCTGCTCCCAGCTTTAGCCCCACTTCTATGCTCATCCAGTTAATCGGAACTCCATGGGCTTGGACCCAGATTGTTATCTCTCCAAATTTGGGATGTTTTTCTGTTAGTCCTTTTTGCCAGGGTTGGAGAATAATGTACTGGTTCTCAAATATCCAGCTCCTTCCTAGGTCCACGCGTTTCATAGCTTCCCTACTCGGAAATAGGAATTGGAAGTAATTGCCACTGAGCTCGCGAACTTCAAGCGTGTTTCCCATTCTCCACAGTAGTCCCATGGTTCTTTTGATTCCTATCCAATTGGCTTTCTTCTCTCCGACCACTTTCCCGAATAAACTTCGATCGCATTCTTCCGCACTGAAGCGGACATCCTGTTCTTCAATGTCGATTATGAGTTTTTCTGCATCGGCAATTGAAATTTGCCGTAATCTCTGCCCTAGGTCTTCCTCCATCCCCTATGTGCTCTAAAATGAATACTTTCGAGGATATTACGCTCTTGTAGATCCCTTGACTTCGCTAATCGAAGAAGAACACTCCCTAAGGAGATGAAACTCTCAAGAACAAGAGAAGAACCTCTCAGCAACGAGAGAAATTAACAATTTTTAACTTGGCTAAGGATATGCTCAATTTTCAGTTTCTCAAAAAACTCGGTGATCAAGATTAAGAGAATCAAATTTGAATGACTTCAGAATATTACTTTCATTATTGTTCATATTTTTCATACTAGTTGGCTTGTAGCAGTGCGTGAACAACTAGTTTCGATTAAGTCGATAATCAAATAATAATTTCGTGTCAGTTAAAAGTACGTACACCGAGTTTAGTTTAATCTCTAATTTAATTTGTAATAAACCACACCTTGTAACCTGTTAATACAGTTTTATCTATAATTATGAATCAAATTTGAAGAATTAAACCATCGCATATTATTGTGTTCCAATATTTATTGCCTTTTTGTTCCTTAATAAATGTTCAATTTGTATCAAATTTCATTCATAAGAACTTTTTGCCGTATATGTGTAAAATAAAATATTCAATAAATTTAGAGTCTGAAAATTAATGTGAAAAAACATAAATTGCAAGAATAAAACATTTAGCCGCATTCCTCAAAGTGGGTTGAAACTACTTCATATTAATCAATCATATAGTCATTACTACAACCACATGATAAAATATCCAAAAGTCACAAATCTATACTTATATTAAAAGGGATCCTTTACTACAAATAGTATCCAGAAAAGTCAACTGCAATTAATGCTATTACTATTTCCAGCATGTATTTTATTTAACTATTTTATATTGAAATTAATGCTACACGATTTAATTAATGCTATTACTATTCCCATACAATTAGTTTTCCTGCAAAAAAATCCACAAAATCGGCTTTAATTTTTTGTATATTTGAAATTTCCTTCTTATATTCTATTTGTTTTATCCCATACAATCCGTTTAGTCAACAAAATCCCATAAAATCGTTTTAAACTTTTTGTAGATTGAAATTGAAATTTCCTTCTTATCTTTTTACCAAAAATTTTATTATTTATGTATTGAAATTCTGTAATCCGATTTCAGATTGTATCATTAAGAATATATTATAGTTATATTATCAAATCATAAAATGATACTAAATCCATATTGTAAAAAAAATAATTCATGTAATTTTATAACAATTCTACTACACTATTTAACAGTATTCCTTTTATTATATAATAAAATAATAATTAAATATTATATAGTGAACAACGATAAGTAAAAGTGTAAAACTGTTACTTTCTCTTATATCAAGGATTTTATATACTAAAATTAAACTTTTATTAGTATAAATGTTTTACTGAGATAATATATTAATTATTTTACAAGCTAACCCTAACATGCTCATATTTAATGTTCTGGCTAAAAAAACAACGCTGGTTAAAAGATGTACTGGAAAAAAACTTATAATAACCCTATTGTTTTTTAGACTTAACGTTGATTAAAAGAGGTAGAAAATAGATAATAACCTTATTATTTTTTAGACTTAAACGGACAAGAGTGTGAAAATAACTCATTTAATATATTTATCTCGTGCATCGCACGGGGTACGTACTAGTAAATAATAACATGCAGACCAAAATAAATATGTGTCACAACGTAAGCCCTCTGAAGTCGACCATCGACTGACCACTGAGCTCTAAAATCAAAAGACCTTCCTCTGAGGTCGAACACCGAAAGACCTGTCTCTGAGTTCGAACACCGAAAACCGAATGACCACTAAGGTCGAAAGCCGAGTGACCCGCCATTGGGGTCGAAAACTGTATAATCCGCCGCTGGAGTCGAAAACCGAGTGACCCGCCACTGGGGTCGAACACCAAAAGTCGAACGACCACTGAGGTCGAAAATCGAGTGACCCGCCACTGGGGTCGAACACCGA
>BKCP01005095.1:0-47468 GCA_008636005.1 Striga asiatica
ATAATATTTTTTGTACCAAAGAAATAAAACGGGACGGTTCGAAAAAAAAATATTAAAAACCTATACCGGCGTTGTTTAAAACGGTTCTGGGACCGGGAACGAGACGAAAATAAAGAAAACTTTTTTGAACCCTATTTTTCGGAACAGGATCATTCGGGTCTGGTTCGGGACCGAGAAATTCAGGTTTTTTGCCCAACCCTAATAATTAGGGAGTGAATTAATTAATTATCCCACATCGTCTTAAGAAATAAAGTAGCCGCAATTCTATACTTATAAATAAGCTACTCTTCTGCCGAAAATTAAAAACAAAGGAGGTGAAGGATTTCTTTAACTAGAAAATTCTGGTAGGCTTTCGGGGCATTAAGGAAAGGAAAATTTTCAAGTAATATCGGTTAAGATCAAGTTGGTTCGAGCAAACTAAAATAGGACTGGTAACTGCGGATACCAGGTAAGTAAAAGTTCGTCTTCAACTACAATGTATAAATTGAGTTTTGATATACTAAATTATGTGCCTATGTGAATAGTAATTTTATGTGAAATTAATGTTAATGTGTATTTATGTTGTTAATTAATATTTGATATTTGTCCTTGTTATTGAGCATAGCATATATTTCATGAGCATGTGCATGTATATGTCATAATTAAATACTATTTCGCATGCATGACATAATAAGGAAAGAAAAGAGCATATTATTATTTGGCCGCTGCTAGTGCACCGAGGTCACGAGCCACGCGAGACATTGCTTCGGGCGTGACTTGTTATTATGTATTGCTCAGTGCCCCGTGAGACATTGCTTCGATCATGTGAGACGAATCGGGCTGAGCCATTCAAGAGCCACGTGAGACATCGCTTCGGGCAAGTGAGACGGTTCGGGATGGAATGTTATGATTATTAATGTTATATTGAGCTCTTTTCGGTGCACAGTAGTTAGGTCAAGGGCTCAAGAAAGAAAGTTTTCGAGAATAAAATTGTAAAAGCGTAAGTCTATATACGAGCATTTGCATTTCATGTTGGAACGCATATCACTTGATGTTATTTCTTGACATGCATGACTTTTACGTATTGTAGTGCCCCGTTCGAATATTGGATTTTTTCGAATTTAATTTAATTATTGGCATTTTATTTTTATTATTTCTATGTCTTGATAATGTGGTTATATATTAAATTATTGAGTAAATAATATAATTATAAAGCTCGTTCGATTTTATATTATCGATCGCCATTCGAATTTTCAATTTAATTGCGTAAGCCGAATTGTTATCCGTTTTAATTCGTTTTTAAATCGTTGCTATCCGAACTTCGAACCAATCGGTCCAGCCCCTTATGTTGTGGCCTTCGGCCCTTTTTGCTCAAGAAAAACCGGCCGAATGCGTTGTCCAAAAACGGCCCTTTTATTTTCTAGTGTAGGGATTTTTCTCTTGATTTTTGAAGTCAAATTTCTAAGGCAATAAGGAGAGATCTTTGACCAGTATACCAGCTCCTTTTTCCACTCCAATCCTCCTCCTTTGCTCGGTCAAATCCCCTTGATATGTGCCAAGGAGATCAATTTACATAGCTGTTGGGTTCGCTATACCGCACTGGGTCAAATGCAGCGAAAATTAAACAAAATAAATGAGCATTTATCTAATAAATATTAAACCCCTCGGCTTACATACCGATTGTAACAATCGGCATCTTTTAAAATCACGTAAAATACGAATTTTGATTTGTATAGAACTTTGAAAATTATCTCTTAATTTTCTTCGTAAAGCGACGATGAAGAGGGAATCAGTTCCCGGTTATGTGGATATCACCGTCTTGTTATAGGGATCCAAATGTCTCCCCTCTAATCGAGTCCACCTTTAGATTTCGACTCCGAGAACAATTTCTTCGCTAGTAGAAACTTCTCGTACGTCAATTGGTATTTGAAATAAAAAACAGGAGAAAATATTTTTTTTTTATTTTATTTTTCTCTTCACACAATTTGAGAGAGAGATCAAAAATCTCCTAAAATATTATGGGAGAGCAAGTTGTATGTTTCATATGTGCATCACATGCACATATATATAGTTGTGCAAAATTTGAGGCGGTTTGGCCCGCCGCCTCAAATCACCGCCTTTAATATTTATTATTATTATTTTTATTTTAATCTTTAATCTTAATTAAAGATTAACTAAAGATAATGGCCCGTAAATTATGAAACTAACTTTTAAAATTAAATGGTAACATCTTTATCTCCCATAAAATAAAATATCCTCTTTTATGTAGACTTTTTAATTATTAATCATATTAATATTTGGATTTGAATTTTAAAGTCCAACTTTGAAATTCAATTATTAATTTAGCAATTCCGATAATTACTTAATTAACATCCAAAGCCCAATTAATCAATTGGATTGATTAATTAATTCTATTCATTTAATTGACATCTAATCAAAATTATATTAAATTAAATTATCAAATTATTTAATTATGTCTTGTCAATTTATCCAACTATTGGAAATACGAATTTCAAAATGTCATCCTCCAAAATATGGAACGGCCCTTTTAGGTTCACGATTAACACTAGTACTGGGTTGACAAGTTATTTGTAATTTAAATTAATCTAATTAATTTATAATCTTGAAATTAACCCCTTAATTTCAAGAACTCACTAATCATGGTAACACCTAGCAAGTAGCATGATTATCTAGTGTTAAGTGAAATAGCGAGTAAATCTTTTTTCATTTGCAAGTGCATACATGTAAAATCCTTTCGACAACTAATTTCCCGATTAAATCTTGGGCATGGATTTATAAGTTGAAACCCAATTGATTTAATGACTATGATTCCATTTCAAGTTTAGTGATTTCTTTATGAATCCATATTCATTCTGCCTTGGCCAAGGTCTTTGAATCACAAACTATGAATAACATCGAAAATTCACTATTCCACATAAGTGTCGAATTCTATGTCGACCACAGATAAACCTCTATAGACATTGATACGGTACCCAAAATATCCCTTTTATGATTGTCCAACAATCAAAGGATAAATCAAAGTAAAGCACACATGCACAAGATTACTATCGTGCCTCAAGTCAGAGGATTAATCATGTAATATTGTAACATGAAAATTCTTATTTGACAATTAAAACTTCCAGTTAAGAATTTTCATCAGGCCATGTTCAGTGAACTTGTTCCCCAACAAGCACCAGCACATATGCATTTGTGTCCACATGCTAATGTTGATGGAATGCAACATCCTCGTCCGACGAGCATGCATAATATGCACAAATCTTACTGGGTTATTCGATGTCCTGTCTCGAAACATCCATCGACTTGGAACTTATTTAAAATCACAGCTTTAAAGACATGTTCCATGATTGCCATCAAAAGCGCAACCATGCCTCATAGCTAACAATGATCTAAGGACTTTATCATATGTGTAAATATGTAATCAATACAAAGACGTAAAATAAAGCAATGCCTCAAAATAATATAAATTCCAATAAACTGTCTTTACAAGTAGAAAAAGATCCAATCAGATTGTGTACGCCCCGAATATTATTATATTATTAAGACGATTTTCACTGCTCGACTTTTAAGTGAAATTCGTAATTTTAAAAAATTCAAGATTTATTTAAATTATAAGAAAATGCTCAATTAAGTTAGATTATTCTTAAGAAGTTTCGAAGATATGTTAGACCAAGATCGACCCAAGAAATTGGGTTAATAAGTGAAATTTAGCTGACTCGAGATTTTGAATCTAGGTCCGGATAAATTTTCCTAAGTCATAGCCTAGCATAAGTGAACACTTGGAATAATTTTCTAAGTGTTAAGAAATTCAAGATTTATTTATTAAGTATATGCTAAGTGCTCAAAAATAATACTAAGTCCATTTTTAAGTATTCGGATATTTTATTCGAATTAAGTTTGTTCGTTCCGAACACTAGTCATCGAGCCTTAGAACATGCCGAGTCCTAATAACATAATACTTAGAATTTTTCTAACTAATATGAAGTGCAAATTCAAGTCCTAGACCTCGTTCGAAAAATCGAGAAGTTAACCGAGCCACTCGAGCCGCGACCCCGCCCGAGGCCCCGGGTCGAGGTCCAAGACCAAGCCTAAGTCCTAACCAACACTTGGTATATTTTTCTAAGTCATAGGAACACAAGAAAAGCCTCAAAAATCGGTTCGAGCCTCATTCACGCGCCTAGGCCAGCTAGCACGCGCGCAGCCAGCGTGATGAAGATCGCGTGTCCCGATTGCCGATAAGCCACAAACGAGTGCCTTGAATCGTCGATAGGTGTCTCGAGGTTTTCACAACCGCACCCCTTGAAACGATAAAATTGCAAAAGAAATCGAAAAGATATCTAAGGCAAAGTGTTTGAACAAAAGTTCGGTTTTTCTATTAATTTTTGAATGATAAAAATAACAAGAGGAAGGGCCTTTATATAGGCATCAAATAGATCTATTCCTAATCTAGCTATAACTCTAATAAAGCAATAAAATATTAAGTATCCTAAACAATGTAGAAATCATAATAGAATAAGGAAACCAAATAACTAAGGGATCTTGAAAAGCCTTGACTTGCACTCCAAGCCAAACATCCCAACCGCCTACTCGCCGCCCTTGGGTCCCGCGCGCCTTGCCTTAGTCCTCGAGAACTAAGGTCGCGCCGCCCGTCCCCACGCGTGCTTCCCCGCTACGCGCCCCGCTCGAGTCCTCGCGCCCAGCGGACTCCTCGCGCGCGTCCCTGCCACCCAAAGCCTCCTCGCGCGCGCCCCTCGCCGTGCCACTCGCCTCAATTTCCNCTTCCGCGGTCACATTTTGCCCGAGTGTTAGCCGCGCGCTCTTGCCCATTATGTCCCCCTCGTCGGTCTCGCATGCCCCGCACGCGATGGCCTACGTCTCGCCCGCCTGCCGCGCTAACCTCTTGCGCGCATGATAGGCCCGGCTTGAGGCATTCTTCAGTTGCCTAGCCACATCCGCATCATTCCCGTCCCCTTCAAGCGCTTCCTTGTCCTCAAGGATGAAATCAGGGAACTGTTCACGCATTTCCTCTACATCCTCCCAAGTGGCTTCTTCCGTTGGTAGCTCCTTCCACTCGACTAACACCTCCCAACGATAACGTCCAGCGTTCCTTACTTGGCGATACTCGATCGCACGGCTTGGCCTCACAATGGCCCGTCCATCCGTTGCCGTCGCGGGTAGCTCTTTGCACCATTTGTGCGCCTCTCCTAGACTTCTTTTGAGCTGCGAGATGTGTATGACTGGATGGATGTGCGAACTCTCTGGCAACTCTAGGCGATAGGCTACTTGCCCTATGCGCTTCAAAATCTGGTAGGGCCCGTAATAGTGTACCCCGAGCTTAGTCGCAGCCCTTTGCACCGTCGTACGTTGCCTAAAGGGCCGCAGCTTCAAATAGACATAGTCGCCTGGCTCAAAACTTTCTTCGCGCCTTTTGCCGTCATGAAAGGTTTTCATGCGGTTAATCGACCCCTCGAGAGTTCTCTTCAGTTCTCGTAACATTAAGTCTCTCTCCTCAAGTTCTCGTCCTACTTCATCGTTGATTGCAACTCCTTCTGAATAATTTACGAGTGTAGCCTTGGTCGACTCATGGTAAGTAGTGTTGTACCAATACTCGGCCCACGGTAGAAAGTTCTCCCACTTCCTCGGAAATTGGTGCACATAGCATCGCAAGTATTGCTCTAGCGTGCGGTTAGTCACCTCGGTTTGGCCATCCGTCTGCGGGTGATAGGCAGAGCTCATTGATAGTTTGGTCCCTTGAAGTTTGAAGAACTCAGACCAAAAGCTACTCATAAAAATCCGGTCACGATCAGAGACAATCGAGCGTGGCACCCCATGTAACTTCATGACATACTCAATGAAGAGTTTGGCGATAGACTTTGCCGTGTAGGGATGCGTGATCGGTATGAAGTGCGCGTACTTCGTCAGTCGATCGACCACGACCATGACTCCATTGAACCCATTAGAGATAGGCAGCGCCTCGATGAAGTCCATGGTGATGTCCTCCCAGATATTCTCGGGCACGGGCAAAGGCTGCAGTAGACCACTCGGTCGTCGCGCGTCAGCCTTAGTGCGTTGGCACTCGTCGCAGTGCGCGACGTACTCCCGAACCGCGCCTTGCTATCCTGGCCAAAAGAAGGTATTGGCCATCCTCATCCAAGTACGATAGAACCCCGAATGTCCTCCAATTTTTGAGTTGTGGAAGTGCTGCAAAGTTTGCTCGTGGAGCTGCCCACAATCCGGCACAAATACTCGGTCTCGGTGTAGCACGAGACCATTGTGAAGCTCGTAATTGGCTACCGCTGCTTCGCCAGCCTCTATTGCCCATAGCAAATCCTGACATTGGGTGTCATTCTCCTGAGCCCTTTTAATCTCTTCCCATATGGCCCATGTTGGTCCGGTTATCGCTTCGAGCTCGGCGACATCCGTCCACCTCGACAAGGCGTCGGCCACGGCGTTTTGCCGACCAGGTCTATATATTATCTCAAATTCGAAGCCCATAAGATTTGAGACAAACTTTTGTTGTTCGGGCGTCACGATTCGTTGCTCGAGCAGATGCTTGAGCGGTTGTTGGTCGGTTACGATCCGAAAGCGACACCCCAAGAGGTAGGGCCTCCAACATCGTACCGCTTCTACAACTGCAAGCATCTCTTTCACATATACGGACAATCCTAGTCAAGTCGTGCCAAGGGCCTTGCTAAGGAAGGCCAAGGGACGTCCTTCTTGGACTAGCACCGCACCAATGCCCACATCGCTCGCGTCCGTGTGCACTTCAAACAACACATCGAACCTTGGCATGGCTAGAACAGGCGTCGAGGTCATTGCACCTTTAAGCTTCTCGAATGCAGCCTCACTAGCTTCGGTCCACTTGAATCCGCCCTTCTTGGTCATCTCGGTTAGTGGCTTGGCAATGGACCCATAGTCCTTCACGAACTTCTGGTAGTAACCCGTGAGCCCTAAGAAACCCCTTAACTGCGTCAGGCTGGTTGGTTTCGGCCAGTCGACCATAGCCTCAATTTTCCTTGGGTCGACCTTCACACCATCATGTGAAATAAAGTGACCAAGGTATTCGACCATCTCTTGTCCAAATGAGCACTTGGACGGCTTGATGTAAAATAAATTGGCCTCCAAGATCTCGAGCACCACACGTAAGTGCCCCATGTGCTCGTCCCATGTCTTTGATTAGACGAGAATGTCGTCGAAGAATACCAAGACGAACTTGCGCAGGTGGTCCTTGAAGATGGAATTCATGGCAAATTGAAAGGTGGATGGGGCGTTGCATAGCCCGAATGGCATCACCAAATACTCGTAGTGTCCTTGGTGCGTACGAAAGGCCGTCTTTTGAATATCAGCCTTGTGTAGCCGGATCTGATGGTACCCGGCCCTAAGGTCGAGCTTAGAGAAATAACGGGATCCTCCTAGCTCGTCGAGCATGTCGTAGACACTCGGTATAGGAAACCGATCTTTGATAGTTGCTTCATTCAGTGCACGGTAGTTGGTGCAAAACCTCCACGTGCCGTCTTTCTTCTTGGCTAGTAGCACTGGTGATGAGAACGGGCTTGAGCTGTGCTGAATGAACCCGGACTCAAGCATCTCGCCAACTTGCCTCTCTATTTCGGTCTTATGAAAGTGCACATACCGGTATGGACGGACGTGTACCGCATGCTGCTCATTGACCAAGGGTATTCGGTGATCAAACTCCCGGTGCAGCGGCAAGCCCTTAGGCTCACCCAGGACTCAGTCGAACTCCTTGAGTAATGTGCGCACCTCGCCTTGATGTATGTCGGGTTCAGATGTGGGTGTGCTCGTGTCCTCGACCACGACGGCGAAGATTTGGCCACCCCCGCGCCAAACCCTCTCTATGTTCTTGAGACCAACCTCCTTGGTCCCACTAACTTCACTAGCTTTTAAGATACCTTGTTGTTTTCCCGCTTTGAACTTCATGACCCCTGTTTTGTAGTTGGTGGTCACTTCTCCCAATCCTTCGAGCCATTGGACTCCTAACACCACATCAGGTCCAACCAGGGGTAATGCGTAGAGATCGGCCTTGACGGTGACTCCTTGGAACTTGATTGGCACCTTGCGATAGGACTCAGTGCACCTTAACCGTTCACCATTGGCTACTCGGACTTCAAATGGCTCGATCGTGGTGGTGGACAAGTTTAACTTTTGGGACAGCGTGGTGTTGATGAAATTGTGGGATGACCCATTGTCCACGAGTACGACCACGCGGCGGTCCATGACCCATGCCGGTAGCCGCAACGTCCTCGGTCCTCGGGTGTAGTGCCCCGTTTATTTGTGGATTATTTGAGAAATATTATTATTATTTCTATTGTTATTATTATTGTTATTATTATTTTTGTGATAATATTTATATTTATTTTTCTTGAATGCCATAATATTAATTAATTGCCAAATGTGATTAAATGCTAAATGTCTAATTGTCTAATTGATTTTGTGATTAATTATATTATTAATGTGAAATAATGTGTATTTAAAAATATGTACAATATATATATATATATATATATATATATATATATATATCGTTCGGTTTATTATTTTTTATCGCGCGTTTGCATTCGTAATCGAGCCCGAGAATTTTTGTTGGAACCGAAATTGGGCCCGAGAATGTCCGTTTGAATCGTAAGCGAGCCCGTGAGCCGATTTGATGTCGCAACCAGCCCAAAACCAATTTGACCCAACTTCTCGGGCCCGGCCTGACAGATTTTTCTCCTCTTTTTCTTTCGCGTGAGTCGTGTGTTTGGAGTTGTGTTTGTCTTGGACATGAAGATTTCTCATTTACCCTAATGAGAATATATATAATTCTCCATCTCGATTTCTCTCTTCATAACCGTACCCGCAGCTTTTTCTTTTTTCTGATCGATAAACCCATCTCTCGTCTTTGATTCTTCTCTCACCTTTCACGCAAATCGCCGCCATCGGTCTCTTTTCTTTTGTTCACGCGCAAGCAGCAGAAAATCCGGCTACCGCCATCTCAATCATCACCCTCGTCGTCCATCATCACCCTGGTCGTCATCATCGTCTCTATCTCGTCATTCCGTTTGTGAGCAGGACTTCTTCATCTCGCCATCCTCCTCTGTTCGAAATTCAGGCGGCCTGCAACTTCCGGCGGGATTGTGTTCCTATGAGCAGTCCACGACCGCCGGCGAGCCCTTCTCGCAGCAACTCGCGCAGCGATCTCCGACGATCCCTTGCAGCGAGTTCCGGCGACTTTTTTTCGTCCTTCGAGCAGCCCGCGAGCCCGGCGACGTGAACACTTCCAAACGTGATTTTCCGACGAGCAGCTTCTCCTCCGGCGACCTTGCAGCGTCGTCCGGCAACCTAGCAGCAGTGACCCATCCCCTCTCGAAGCCGCTGCAGTACCTTCTCCTTCCGGCGAGACGCGAGAATCCGTCGAGCCCCGTTTGTGTTCGTTTTGTTTTTCGAGTTGTTCCCGAGAACAGTACCTCGTCGTTTTTCCGTCTCGTTTAACTCGTATATGATTTATTTCGTTATGTGTTTATTGTCGTGAGGTGCTCGTTGAACAATGAAATATATGTGTGAATTGCTTGATGTGAATATGTGCGTTTATATATTATTATGATTTTATGTGTTATCGTATGTTCGGGACCTCTTCGATTTTCTCAAGAATCGAACGAGACCTCGAAAGTCGTGTAAGTCGGTGGATATTGGAACAATGTCGAGCCCTTGGTCTTATGAAAAGGCCTCGGACGAGAAATTTTATGTTAAGAATTAATTTACGAGTTGTCGAGCTTTTGAATCGCTATTTTGGTGTTTGAATTTTTAAAAATAGCTCACTACTCGGAATGACTTGAAATTTTGAGGGATATGTTATCTGTTCATTGCCAGCCTTGGGTAAAAATTTCTCAATTTTTAGAGGCCTGTAGCTATATTTAATAATTAAAGTGAAAACTGATCAGAATAGTGTTAAATGCATAAAACATTCATTCGTGAATGAAATGAGCTGAAATTCGAATATGTCATGCCTCTGTGACTTTTATATGTTGTATTAAATTTTTGGAATTTTTGGACTTGATTTGATGGGGCTAATAATTTACTTATCGAATCTGCTGAAGTGTTGTTTGAATTTTTATAAATTGGTTATTTCGTGAAGATTTCTGAAATTTTACTGAGATACCTATTTTATGTGTTGAATTATATTTTTAAAAGATGGGAATTTTTGGAGTCAATTTGCATTCAGTTTTGATTTAAATTTGATAAACTGCTGATGCTCGTACGAATTTTTAAAAATAGTAGCGGTCAACATTCAGAGCTGAGATTTTTATACATGGACTTTAGCATGTTGTAAGTTATTGTGTTAAATTTTCAGGTTCTGATTCGTTCATTAAGTTCAAGTATGAATTAATGTTCCCATTTTGTTGATATCTTGTTTGAATTTTTTAAAATAGTGTATTTCGAGTTTGAAGCTGAAATTTTGTGGTTTTACATGTTTCTGGGAGATGAAATTTTGTGTAAAGTTTCAGAGCTTAATTCGTAGGGTAGCCTGACCATCTATTTTCATGTGATTAATGATTTCTATTTTCGAAACATGATTTTGAAATGAAAGTTGGGAATCGACTTGCTTTTCGTTCTGTTGTGAGGTTGACTTAGTCTACCATTAGATGGAATTATTTTAACTCTCATATGTTGGTTGGTCGAGTTTTGTATTGAGTCTTAGTGTTCCAACGTCCACAGGACTTCACGAACTACTTAGGGTGTAATTGGATATGAATTCAACTAGTAAAAATCTAATTTTTTTTAACTGTAGTTAAGTTTGAAAAAAAAGTGGTATTGTTAGTAGTTAGTGGATATATTAAAATAGTATTTAAAATAAAATAATTATAGTTGATTTGATGTAAAAGTAAGAGAAAATGATTGGAAGTGATAGTTAGTTAAAATTATGTGAGTGGATGAATAGTAAATTAAAGTTGATGTGATGTGTAAAAATGATTGGTTGATATTATTTTATTATATTAATAATATTAAAAATAATGGAGTTGAGTTAAAGTTGTGTTAAATTTGAGTTTGAATTAGTTTTTTTACTGTACAATGCATAAACAATCACCCCCTTAGTCGAAACAAGTTCGACTAGGTCTGTTTTGTGTTTTCTGTTTAAAGTCAAGATAGATGTTGACTGTAGCATATTGACTCAATGTAGGTAATCGAGGAGTCCAGCCTCGACCTACTCCCATTGCTTTGAGTTATTATCAATCCGGAATCCAGGTGGGTTGTTATTCAAAATTTATCTATGCATATGCGTGATTTTAATTGTGATGAAAGTTTGGTGTGATCTATGTATGAAAATGAACATGTAGCATATCGATGTGAGCTTGATGGCCGTCGATACGGTTGTCCCCGTAAGATAAGATACGGTTACCCTGTGAGGTAAATCTCATAAGGACCTATGAGAAGGCCGTGTCATTGATGTGGCACGCACTCCCATGTTTCACTGATATGGCATGGCTTAGCTTTGATGAGGATAGATGTACATGAGTGAGTCTTTGATGAGACTAGAGTCATTGATGTGACTAGAGATATGACATGATTTAATTGTTTATGTTCATGCTGCGACCATACAATTTATAAGTTATTCATGTGCATAGTGTGAGTACGATAGTTACCTGTACTCACTCCCACCTGCTCGTAACTGATGCAGGTTAAGCAGTTGGCGGGTGACGAGACGAGATGATGAGTGGTGGTTATGACATTTATTTATTTAATTTTGCTTTCGCTTAGTTTATGAACTCATGTCGAAATTTGGATATTGATCATGTCATTTGAAACTTGGGAGTTATGAATTATCTTTCGTGATTTTGAATTTAATGAATGCTAGTGAGGTTTATGATTTAATATTCGAGCATGCTATCTTTGTTTAATGTGGTTGCTTTTGCGGATAAAAGCTTTTAGAAAAAAAAAATATAGCGGCCACTGAGTTTTAAATTAAATTTAAGTTTGAAAAAAAAAATTATTGTGATTTTTGTTAAATAAATTCGATAAATATTTCAAAATAAAGTGGGGCGTTACAGTTTGGTGTCAGAGTCAGTCTGCGTTTCTGTAGACTGGTTTATAAGTGATTATGTGTTTAGATTTTGAATTATGACCACTCGTCTTCGTCATGCCGTGCTGCTTAAGGTATGTGTTTATATAAGTATCGAGAAATACTTGTAATGTGAAGATGTGAAATTTTATATTTTTACATTGGCAGTATTGAAACTGCTTCTGTTATGACTTATTGACTTTTGGGGCTTAGGAAATCTATCCACCTTTGGTTTAATGTGAACTCTAGTGTTTGATGTTGAACTCTAGTGATAAGAGTTAAGTTCGGACTTTAGAGGTTCCTCGTTGTGAGTTTTGGCATGTTGTTATTGAGATAAGTTATACCCATAGCAGTTTTCCTTGCTATATAATTATATTCAGTGTCTTCAAGTGAGGACCCGGTCAATGAGAACCGAGAATCTATTCGCCCTCTTCGGAACTATGTTAGGTTTCGAAAATATGAGATGAGTCGATGTTTTATAGGCTGTCAGTATCACGGAGGTTCATGGCCTCTGTTCAACCTCTGGTGTGTTATGTGGTTAATGTCTTTTGTATCTTAGTAAGGGTGAGTTCATGCTAGCTCGAAGCATGGTTAGTTGGGTAAGAGATAAGGATTATGTGATTTATTGATTCCCCTTTATGTGATGTGATGAGATAAATGTATTAGGTTGAGAGTCTCGTTTTTATCATGATAGGTTTGGTCGGGTTCATGTGATGTATATGTGATCTTCGATGATTGAAGTTGAATTTATGTATTAATGTGAATTGTTATATATTATCAAACCAAAAGATGTAATAATTCAAGTGAAAGGCATGACTTTATTTTTCTATCTTATTTAACAAGACCGAGTGGGACCTCGGACAACGTGTTTGATGATATTGATGTTTAAGTCTTAAAGTATTGATATTGAGGCTTTCTTAACGTGTAACTTACATTATTTCGAGACTATGTTGTTGTGTGATCATTTTGAGTTGATGAAGGCATGAAAATTCAATTTTTTGAGCTTCAGTTAGGCTCTATTTTTGTCAAACAAGATGATGTTTCCTGGACAAGTGTTCTTCATGAGATTTGTATTTCTCTGAATAAAGTTTCTGTGAGTGTTGAAATTTTGTGATTTGGGGTTAAAATGAATTTGTTATGATTTTTCAAAGTTCGTCGAGCATGCTGTTTTGATAAACTCGGGCAGAAGGATTTGATTTTAGTTCATGGCTATTTATGATGATCTTAACATGCCTGAATGGAAATGTGTTCTTCTTGAAAAATGTAGTATATGATATAAGCTGCCTGTAGGAATTGGAATTATGTAATTTCGAATTTCGGTTGATTTTATATGATTTTTCAAAGTTGGATTTATGCCTAGGATTTTGAAACAGTGGTTGTTTGTTTGCATGAAATGTATGATCTGAATTGATGCCTTTAACGTGATTGTATGTAAAAATGCTCCACATTAAAATTGTAGTTTTCCTTGTGTGGTTTCTGTAGGATTTGGTTTTATATGATATGGATTTCCAGTTGATTTTATATAATTTTTTTCTAAGTGGGATGTACACCCACTTTTTAAGAAACCAGGATTTTGGTTAAGTATCGAATGTGTGCTCTGTTTAGGTGACTTAAACGTATTCTTATGAAACAGTCTTCTTCATAAATTTTGTATATTTTCATGTGTAGATCATATAGGTTTTGAGTTTGTATGGATTGGAGTTGTGTAGCTTGAATTGTTGCTATTTTACTAAGGTGCTGTATTTTCGAAAAATTGTTCTCCGGCTGTTTTTGCAAACTAAACGTTTTATATTCAAACTTATTGATAATGTTATGATTTCCCAATGGGGTCTTCATAGAAGTTGTAGAGAATTGAGTTAGCTACCTTGGGATTTTTTTTTTTTTTTAATTTTAGTAATATCATGTCTGTAGCTTCGATTATTGTGCATACAATGAGAACCTGTCAAGCTGTATATTTTTATTTATCCACTGCACCCATGTTTTGTATGTTTGTTGTATTATGTGCCTTTAAATTATTTATTTGCCTGATTGTTCTTCATGAATGTGATAGAGGCATGAGTTAGGGATATTTTCCAAGTCGTTTAATCATGATTTGACCTGTAGACTGAAAGTTATATGCATTTTAAATTCAACACGCATGCTGAAAATTTGTGCTCGTTCATGTTTATGTTTCCCAAAATGAATTGTGAATTGTCAAAAATTAGCTTTTCGTCAACTTTCATGTTTATGTGCCCTATGTGACTTAATCTGATTGGTATTATGATGTTAGCTGGAAACACTTGCGAGGGAAGCTTTACGCTAGACCTCGAAGTGTGGAGGCTATAGTTGTATATGTGGTCGATCTCGTTTAGGACCACCGGCACGATTAGCTACTTGAGTAAAAGTTGTCGTGACGGTCGACATTGTTAGTCGGAAGGGTCAAGCGAGCTAACCATTCTAATGTTCGGCGATGACCGCCGAGGTTAGGATTTTTTTTTTCCTGGAAATCATGCCAATGTTCGATTCCTATGGGAAATTGTAGCTCAACAGTAATGCTTTAACTGTTGTATTTTGAGAAGTATTGTAAGGAAGCCTTTTTTCCTCTCTGAGTATCTAGGAATCTATGGACCCGGAAATTGAAATTTTTGGTGTGTACCTTAAACTGAACGCCGAACCTGGATGGGTGTAGCCACGCAAAGTGCTGGCCGAGCCCGCACGCCCGTGCTGAGAGACATGAGGCCAACTGCAATGGCCGACCGTTGACTCGCACGAGAGCTGCCGCCGCCATCACCGAACGCAGGAACTCCCCAGGCAGTGTGTACGGCCAAACCTTGATCTTGCAGCTGGTCTCTGAACAGGTGCATGCACACGTCCTGGCGCCCCGCTTATGTAGCGCCTGTGTGTGTGTGTCATCTCTCGGGTGACAGTGCCTTAAACTCCAAACCGAACCGTTGTATGAAATCCTTAATCAACGACTCTCAATATGTGAGGCTTGTCGATTAGTTTTCATTTGTCTTGTGCGAAATTCTCTCGTGATAGCGAGAATTAGGTCCCTCATCGTTTTTGGGCAGTGTCCCGAGCCTCGATTGGAGACTATGTATACTTAGTAGGGATCGAGACCTACGAAGAGTGAGAGAGTATTGGTGTTAGATCGTTAGTATGGGAATATCGAGCATCCCTAATTGTGAGACCGATTCTGCGATAGGAGATTGTTTTCGAACATTTAGTCGATATTTCCTAAACCGCATTCGAGGTTTTTTTTTTCGAGTCGGCAAGGGTAGAGTTGTTGACAACGGTATCAAACAGAGCCGTGTGTTCTGTAGGTATCGGTGTTGAGGTTATAGTGTTATTGTGTATTGTTAGCCCATTCGTAAGGGATTTCCATGGCGGCCTGTTTTATAAGGACGCACAGATCATGTCGTTGTAGTAATCGAGTTTTCTACCGTGACCCGGGCACGAGATGGAAACTCGATACAACAAGTCAACCCTATATGTTGATTCTGTTGGAGTATGCTATCAAGACACGTAAGGACCAGTTAGGGTCTTGTGTCTTGATAGAGGAGTAGAGTGTGAGAATACCTTACCATGGGGAGGTACGCTGGTAACGATGGCTATCTAGCGACAACCCTAATGGTGCCATGTGAGGTGGCTGGTACGGATATAGGTGGAGTATGCCGTTGTTCTGGTTACTGCCACGCGTACTCAGTCCTATTTTTGATTCCAGACCAAGTCGATGACTTAGCCTGATGGTTGACTCCACCACCGGAACTCGCGAGGATGCATGACACGTTCTGTGCCTCTTGATGGAGGAAACGTGTGCGTGATCTCGGAGTATATGTGAGATGTGGCGAGCTGCGTGTTAGGCAGAACCCTACCTGTATGGAGGTACCGGTGACCTATTGGATCAGAGGGTCCATTAGGATAAGGCTGGGAGGGGTACTCGTCAAGTCCAGTGGGCGGGTTGTCAAGGCTATGCGACTTGGGAGAGGGAGACCGAAATTCCGAGGAAGCACCTGGATTTCATGTGCTGATGTTGTCTCCTCTTGTTTCTCGTTAGATTCTCGTCGTAGTTTGTTGTTCGAATTCCGAGGACCGAATTCTTTGTAAGGTGGGTAGACTGTAGCAGAAATTCTATGGCGCCCATATGGGCACCATATGGTACCATAATCTTCACGATCTAACGCCTAATATTCATTGTGGAATTGATAAAATGGATATTAGGCGTTGGATCGTGAGATTATGGCACCATATGGTGCCCATATGGGCGTCATAGAATTTCTGTAGACTGTAGTTCCCCGTTTATTTGTGGATTATTTGAGAAATATTATTATTATTTCTATTTTTATTATTATTATTATTATTATTTTTGTGATAATATTTATATTTATTTTTCTTGAATGCCATAATATAAATTAATTGCCAAATGTGATTAAATGCTAAATGTCTAATTGTCTAATTGATTTTGTGATTTATTATATTATTAATGTGAAATAATGTGTATTTAAAAATATGTACAATATATATATATTGTTCGGTTTATTTTTTTTATCGCGCGTTTGCATTCGTAATTGAGCCCGAGAATTTTCGTTGGAACCGAAATTGGGCCCGAGAAAGTCCGTTTGAATCGTAAGCGAGCTCGTGAGCCGATTTGATGTCGCAACCGGCCCAACCGGCCCAAAACCAATTTGACTTAACTTCTCGGGCCCGGCCCGACAGATTTTTCTCCTCGTTTTCTTTCGCGTGAGTCGTGTGTTTGGAGTTGTGTTTGTCTTGGACATGAAGATTTCTCATTAACCCTAATGAGAATATATATAATTCTCCATCTCGATTTCTTTCTTCATAACCGTACCCGCAGCTTTTTCTTTTTCTGATCGATAAACCCATCTCTCGTCTTTGATTCTTCCCTCACCTTTCACACAAATCGCCGCCATCGGTCTCTTTTCTTTTTGTTCACGCACAAGCAGCAGAAAATTCGGCTATCACCATCTCAATCATCACCCTCGTCGTCCATCATCACCCTGGTCGTCATCATCGTCTCTATCTCGTCATTCCGTTCGTGAGCAGGACTTCTTCATCTCGCCATCTTCCTCTGTTCGAAATTCCGGTGGCCTGCAACTTCCGGCGGGATTGTGTTCCTATGAGCAGTCCACGACCGCCGATGAGCCCTTCTCGCAGCAACTCGCGCAGCGATCTCCGACGATCCCTTGCAGCGAGTTCCGGCGACTTTTGTTCGTCCTTCGAGTAGCTCGCGAGCCCGGCGACGTGAACACTTCCGAACGTGATTTTCCGACGAGCAGCTTCTCCTCCGGCGACCTTGCAGCGTCATCCGGCACCCTAGCAGCATTGACCCATCCCCTCTCGAATCCGCTGCAGCACCTTCTCCTTCCGGCGAGACGCGAGAATCCGTCGAGCCCCGTTTGTGTTCATTTCGTTTTTCGAGTTGTTCCCGAGAACGATACCTCGTCGTTTTTCCGTCTCGTTTAACTCGTATATGATTTATTTCGTTATGTGTTTATTGTCGCGAGATGCTCGTTGAACAATGAAATATATGTGTGAATTGCTTGATGTGAATATGTGCGTTTATATATTATTATGATTTTATGTGTTATCGTATGTTCGGGACCTCTTCGATTTTCTCAAGAATCGAACGAGACCTCAAAAGTCATGTAAGTCGGTGGATATTGGAACAATTTCGAGCTCTTGGTCTTATGAAAAGGCCTCGGACGAGAAATTTTATGTTAAGAATTAATTTACGAGTTGTCGAGCTTTTGAATCGCTGTTTTGGTGTTTGAATTTTTAAAAATAGCTCACTACTCGGAATGACTTGAAATTTTGAGGGCTATGTTATCTGTTCATTGCCAACCTTGGGTAAAAATTTCGTAATTTTTAGAGGCCTGTAGCTATATTTAATAATTAAAGTGAAATCTGATCAGAATAGTGTTAAATGCATAAAACCTTCATTCGTGAATGAAATGAGTTGAAATTCGAATATGTCATGACTCTATGACTTTTATATGTTTTGTTAAATTTTTAGAATTTTTGGACTTGATTTGATGGGGCTAATAATTTACTTATCGAATCTGCTGAAGCGTTGTTTGAATTTTTTTAAATTGGTTATTTCGTGAAAAATTCTGAAATTTTACTGAGATGCCTATTTTCTGTATTGAATTATGTTTTAAGATGGGAATTGTTGGAGTCCATTTTCATTCCGTTTTGATTTACATTCGATAAACTGCTGATGCTCGTACGAATTGTTAAACATAGTAGCGGTCAACATTCAGAGCTGAGATTTTTATACATGGAATTTAGCATGCTTTATGTTGTTGTGTTAAATTTTCAAGTTCTGATTCGTTCATTAAGTTCAAGTATGAATTAATGTTCCCATTTTGT
Organism: Striga asiatica; assembly: GCA_008636005.1. Classification (NCBI taxonomy): domain Eukaryota; kingdom Viridiplantae; phylum Streptophyta; class Magnoliopsida; order Lamiales; family Orobanchaceae; genus Striga; species Striga asiatica. Next base: position 18,422 of record BKCP01005095.1, read on the forward strand.
TGATATCTTGTTCGAATTTTATAAAATAGTGTATTTCGAGTTTGAAGCTGAAAATTTGTGGTTTTACATGTTTCTGGGAGATGAAATTTTGTGTAAAGTTTCAGAGCTTAATTCGTAGGGTAGCCTGACCATCTATTTTCATGTGATTAATGATTTCTATTTTCGAAACATGATTTTGAAATGAAAGTTGGAAATCGACTTGCTTTTCGTTCTGTTGTGAGGTTGACTTAGTCTACCATTAGATGGAATTATTTGAACTCTCATATGTTGGTTGGTCGAGTTTTGTATTGAGTCTTAGTGTTCCAACGTCCACAGGACTTCACGAACTACTTAGTCGAAACAAGTTCGACTAGGTCTGTTTTGTGTTTTCTGTTTAAAGTCATGATAGATGTTGATTGTAGCATCTTGACTCAATGTAGGTAATCGAGGAGTCCAGCCTCGACCTACTCCCATTGCTTTGAGTTATTATCAATCCGAAATCCAGGTGGGTTGTTATTCAAAATTTATCTATGCATATGCGTGATTTTAATTGTGATGAAAGTTTGGTGTGATCTTGTATGAAAATGAACATGTAGCCTATCGATGTGAGCTTGATGGCCGTCGATACGGTTGTCCCTGTAAGATAAGATACGGTTACCCTGTGAGGTAAATCTCATAAAGACCTATGAGAAGGCCGTGTCATTGATGTGGCACGCACTCCCATGTTTCACTGATATGGCATGGCTTAGCTTTGATGAGCATAGATGTACATGAGTGAGTCTTTGATGAGACTAGAGTCATTGATGTGACTAGAGATGTGACATGATTTAATTGTTTATGTTCATGCTGCGACCATACCATTTATAAGTTATTCATGTGCATTGTGTGAGTACGATAGTTAACTGTACTCACTCCCACCTGCTCGTAACTGATGCAGGTTAAGCAGTTGGCGGGTCACGAGACGAGATGACGAGTGGTGGTTATGACATTTATTTATTTAATTTTGCTTCCGCTTAGTTTATGAACTCATGTCAAAATTTGGATATTGATCATGTCATTTGAAACTTGGGAGTTATGAATTATCTTTCGTGATTTTGAATTTAATGAATGCTAGTGAGGTTTATGATTTAATATTCGAGCATGCTGTCTTTGTTTAATGTGGTTGCTTTTGCGGATAAAAGCTTTTGGAAAAAAAAAAATAGCGCCCACTGAGTTTTAAATTAAATTTAAGTTTGAAAAAAAAAAAATTATTGTGGTTTTTGTTAAATAAATTCGATAAATATTTCAAAATAAAGTGGGGCGTTACATCAGGTACCAGCCATGGCGTGCATCGAGATTTCAGCTTCTTCCTCGATCACTTCAGTTTGAACTTCGCTCTCCTCAGCCTCGGGTTCTTCCTCATCATCGGAGTCAGTGACATCGATTAAAAACGCCTGCTTGCATCGGTGGCCCGGTGTGAATTTTTCTTCGCATTTGAAGCACATGCCTTGCTCGCGTCGGCGCCTCATCTCCTCGAGCGACAGACGCTTGACTCCCGGGATTGGTGGTCGAGCGTTACTTGGTGGCCGTATGCTGGGCGCGACATTCATCGTGCGCCGTGGCTCGGGGAAGCGTGCGTCTGCCCGTCCCCTTCGCGTAGCGGCGAGGTGATCGTTGCGACGTCGGGCGATCTCCATGGCCGCATGCATCGAGTCGGGCCGCGCCAATCGAACCTCAGCGGCTATATCATACTTAAGCCCGCCAATGAATACCCCGACCAACGCAGCCTCGGGCCAGTCCCTGACGTGACAAGCTAGCTTTTCAAACTCCTTCATGTAATCGCGCAGGCTGCCGGTTTGGCGTATGCGGGAAAGGGCCTCGTCGTAGTTATGGTAGTTGGAAGTTCCGAAACGCGTGAGTAACTCGCGCTCGAAATCACCCACCTAATGGCTCGCTGCCGTTTGCGGTATACATTCGTGAGCCATTGCCACCACACGTTGGCCTTGCCATCTAGGTAATAGGCCGCATATCGAACACGGTCATTGGCCTCGGTCTCGTTGAGCTCAAAGTATTGCACGGCCCGGTTGAGCCATGCCTCTGGATCGGTGCTGGTGAAGGTGGACAGCGTGAGCCTCGGTTTGTCGAGCCTTGGGCGGTCGTGCACGTTGGACGCTTGCGACCGTTGATCAAAGTCCTCCTCGTGCTCGCGCTCATCGGGCCGATGTTCCTCCTCCTCGGGTCGATCGTGCCTTGGCTGACGTGGAGGTGGCCGCGCAAAGCGTTGGAAGCCGCGTACCATCTCCTCGAACCCCCGGTTCACGGTTTCCATCAAATCCCGAACCGATCTTTGGTCGCGTCGAGCCCCTCACCGAAAGTATCCATGACTTCGCTCATACTTCGAACTTGAGCGTCTAGGTTGTCGATCTTGTCCTTCATCTCCTTGTTGGCCATGGCTTTCTTTTCTTGCTTTCGTTCTTTACTTCGAGGACTCGTTTTGAAGATTTTTTTTTTTTTTGTATAGGGGGGCGAAAATAAAGAAGAAGAAAAAGGAAAGGGAATGGGGTAGAAAAAAAGACACACGATCTAGATACTCTCAATGAATGCACCAATGATGAAGATCGCGTGTCCCGATTGCCGATAAGCCACAAACCAGTGCCTTGAATCGTCGATAGGTGTCTCGAGGTTTGCACAACCGCACCCCTTGAAACGATAAAATTGCAAAAGAAATAAAAAAGATATCTAAGGCAAAGTGTTTGAACAAAAGTTCGGTTTTTCTATTAATTTCTGAATGATAAAAATAACAAGAGGAAGGGCCTTTATATAGGCATCAAATAGATCTATTCCTAATCTAGCTATAATTCTAATAAAGCAATAAAATATTAAGTATCCTAAACAATCTAGAAATCATAATGGAATAAGGAAACCAAATAACTAAGGGATCTTGAAAAGCCTTGACTTGCACTCCGAGCCAAACATCCCAACCGCCTACTTGCCGCCCTTGGGTCCCGCGCGCCTTGCCTTAGTCCTCGAGGACTAAGGTCGCGCTGCCCGTCCCCGCCCGTGCTTCCCCGCTACGCACCCCGCTCGAGAACTCGCGCCCAGCGGACTCCTCGCGCGCGTCCCTGCCCCCCAAAGCCTCCTCGCGCGCGCCCCTCTCCGTGCCACTCGCCTCAATTTCCGCGGTCACATTTTGCCCGAGCGTTAGCCGCACGCTCTTGCCTGTTAGGTCCCCCTCGTCGGTCTCGCATGCCCCGCACGCGATGGCCTGCGTCTCGCCCGCCTGCCGCGCTAACCTCTTGCGTGCATGATAGGCCCGGCTTGAGGCGTTCTTCAGTTTTCTAGCCATATCCGCATCACAGCGCCCGCACGCGCCCAGCACTCCCCGCACGCTCCCAACAGGCCTGTGCCCCGCGCAGCCCAGCGCCCAGCAGCCCCGCAGGCCTTCCCAGCGCCCAGGCCCAGCGCCAACAGCGGCAGTCCAGCTTCCAAGGCCCAAAACACCATTTTTCGGCCCACTTCTCTTGAGCCCAAATTTGTGTGAATGTAGTCAGCTTATTAAGGAACATTTTCAGCCCAAATGGCCCTAGGAAATAGTCAAAGTTAATGGTCTTGTTCTTGGTCCAAAGTTAGTGGGAGACATTGATTATTTTATTGTCTTGGTTGTAGCATTTGTCCCCCTTAGTCTTGGAGCCAGACCAAGTCTTGTTCCCCGGCTCTTGTGCTCAGCAAAGACCACCTAGAAGCCCCCAAAAACCGTCCCTAGACCCCATGAGCATAGAAGAACAAGATGTCCCCCACTTAGTCTTGCATTTTGTCTCCTTTGACCATGATTTTGAACCACCACCTCAAGACCATCATAAAAGACCCGTTCCTCAGCCATTCTAATACTTTGACACTCCAAACATTCGAACACTTAGAGAAAATTAAGAGAAAAACAAGAACTCCCTCCCTTAGCCTCCCACGCGCGCGCAAGGACCGAAAGGAAGGAGCACCGAGTTTTTTCTTGTTCCAGCCATTTTCCACCGAGGTCAAGCAAGTCCATTGTGTTCCTAGGATTATTCTAAGCTTCCAGAATCCTTGGACTACGACCAAAGTCAACCCAAGTCACGCCATAGCCTTCAAAGCCACGTTCTAGCCCTAACCAAGACCCGAGCACCATTTCGTCCCTTGGAGAATGGTTAGATCGTGACTTTGGCTTGCCTTAGCTATTTTATAATAAAATAAGATTTATCATGAAGAGAAATGAGGTCATTCATGTGTTTTAACATGAGTTTCGAATTTTATGGGTATTAGGGCTTAAATTCGGATTCTTAGCTCCACACATGTTTAAGTCGAAATTGTTAGCTAAATATTCCTTATAAATCATGAGAATGTTGGTGTAAAAATTTGAGCATGTTTGGAGTTCATTTGGTAGGTCAACTAGCCTCCGAAAATATGTGATTTTTAGCCCCCGAGCCATCCTTAGTGTACATGCATGTTTAGCCTATCATTTTAGTCTAACAAATCATGAAATATATCACTTAGTACTAGACCATGCTCATTTAAGTATGTTTAAGAAGTGGGTTCGGTGACCCTAGGTCCACACGTACCCTAACAGCCCTAACCGACCACATGCATATAGACTCGAGGTCTCCTTGGGCTTCTCAGCATTTTTATAGCTATTTCCTCATATTATGTTCATACATGTTCCATGTCACTAGAAAAGTTGATAAAAAGTTGGCAAGGGTCGGTCCCGGTCAACAGCCGCGCCTATCGCGCGTGCAGTGCCGATGTTTGTCCCATTTTTGTTACATTTTTCGTGTCTATTTTCTTGTTCTTTTTCCCTCATTTTGAGTCATTTGTGTGGTTTTAGAGTCGTTTTGTCGTTTATTTCGTGTTTCGCGTCTTTGTGAGTATTTCTGTGTTTTTCGTGTGTTTTTCCGGTTTCCTTCGTTTTTCTTTCATTTTTGGTGTGCAGGTCGGAAGCTATGGGAGGACAAGTTTTCAGGAAAATATGTACTGGGCTTACATAGTTAGATAGAGGGGTTCGTTAGCTATGCGTTGGAAAAAATGGAACTCAATTCCGAGTTCAAACGAGCCCAAACGAGCCCGAAAAGCAAAGTCCAGCAGGCTGCCCAGAACCATAGCGCCGCTAAGGCATCTTAGCGGCGCTAAGGCACACATGATAGCGGCGCTACACAGCAGGCTGCCCAGAACTCCTTTCTTCTCGTCTCCTTCTTCTTCTTCTTCTCTTCTCCTCTCCTCCATCTTTCTTCTCCATTTTTCTTTCTTTTTTCTTTCTTTTTCATTTTAGGGATTAAGCTTGTATTTTGGATTCAACTTTCGGATTGGATTGATTGTAAGTATTTTTCATCTCGATTAATTCATGAGAATGATTATTTGGGGTGAATTTCTTTATTGTGTTGAATTCATGCTACTTAGCTAAATCTTATTGTTAGGGATAGGGGATGATTGTTCATGTTTCACGTGTATTTGTCGGGCTTGAATTGTTCATGCTTATGTGATTTAATCTGATTAGGAGTTGATGTAATCTTGCTTGATTGATTGATATAATCGAAGAGTGACACTTCGATCTTGCGATTGGAAACAATTGAATGTTAATTTGTCGAGTTAGGGTTTGTTAGTTCTATATGATTAGTTGATTAACTCTCTTCTAATTTAATTAGCGGCTTTTAGAACCGAAAGGGGAGAAGTCGTAGACTTAGGCTCGCATGAGGTAGATGACTTCGTAATTGAATAGTCTATAGGTTTTGGATTGAAATACGTGCTTATCGATGACTCGTCCCTTGTTACGAATAGTTATTGGGATTGAGATAATTGGCCTGTGTCGTATGCTCAAGTTTGTTCATCTATGTTTAATCCCTTGTTACAAAGAGTTATTGGGAGCAAACCGCTAGATGCTTAAGCGAGAGCGTCAATCTAGAATAGAATAATTAATGTCCCGGTGTGCAAATAGAACTTTGAATTAATTATCCCCGACTCCCTAGCTTCTTTATCGTTGTTTCGTTTATATTTTTAGGTAGATTATTGTTTATTTTATTCCTTAGTTAATAATTATTTCACCCCCCTTATTTGATTAGAGTGTTTAGGATTTTATTTCCTTTTTGTGTGAAATCAATACCGAAGCTGAATTCCGAACCACCTTCCTTGTGAGATTGACCCGGGGAACGAATCCTTCGATTCGGTACTCGGTAAAAATAACAATTTGTACACAACAAATTTGGCGCCGTTGTCGGGGAAGGCAAGTAGGATATTTAGTTTTGGTGTTTGATCTTATTTTCTGTGTTTCTCTTTATTTTAGTGTTTTAGTTTCTTTTGTGCATATGTGTTTTTCTCTTTTGTTCTTGTTTTAGTTTTTGTCTTCTTTTCTCTTCTTTTTTCTTGGCTACGTGTGGTTGTTTGGTTCTGGTGTGCAGGTACAATGAATTTCAATCACGGGTACTCCTCCCTGCATTACCCATCTTGGAACGACGAGCCAGTCTATTTCTCCGGGTACCACACCCAACCTTACCCGTATTCTTCCGAGCAGTGCTGGAACAATCTTCCGATTGAGCAACCTTCTGAGTCCTATGCATTTAATGATAAGCTCAGTCAGATTATGGACTTCATAGACTTCAAATCAGCTCGAGAAGAGGAGGTCGCATACAATTCCAAACTCGATCTCATCTTAGATTGATTGATGGCCCGAGCGAAACAAGAGGAGGAGATTGAGCTCTGATGTGCCCAATTGAGCGAGCAAGTGGAAAGTCTAGCAAGGCGCATCGACTCGATCGAGTCCCAGGCCCACAAGCTCGAGGTTGTGGACCCACATCCCATGCCCGTGCATCCAAATGAGCTCCAGGACGACACCTCAGAGTACAATGCCAAGCTCAACCTCATCCTCGATTGGATAATGGCCCGAGAAAACCAAGAAAAGAAGATTGAGCTCGGACGTGCTCGGCTGAGCACACAAATAGAGAGCCTCACTGTACGTCTCGATTCGATTGAGGCACAAGTAGACAACCCACACCTCATGCTTGACCCTCAGGCTCGAATTCTGCAGCAAATGTGTGGGGCCGAAGAGGATGACATTCTCCCACGAGCCGAGTACGATGCATTAGAGGAGGAGGTCGATTCACAAGACCCTCCTCCCACCTTCGAGTTGGAGCATCCGCCTCCGAGGCCACTGCACTGCTTTCCGGAGGTGATTGTATTTTCTTCGATTTGCTCCATTGATGCGCCTTTGATTGTCGAGGTTGAAGAGGGAGCTCGGTTAGGGAAGGCTCTGCTCCGAATATTGGGGATTGCTCGTGAACAGACTCACTACATCAAGAACATAGCCACTCGTGCCCACAGTGCCCGCCTTCTGGCCTTAGAGCCAGCACTGCCACTTCTTGAGAATACAAAGGCGCCACGATCGTCACTTTTTCCTAGACCCTGGATGAGTCACCTCAGGTTTCGTCAAGCTAATGACGTAAAACAAGCGCTTCTTGGGAGGCAACCCAAGTGATATTTACCGCTTTCTTAGCTAATTTCTTTTATGCATTTTTAGTTTTTATTCTTGAATAATTGGTGTTTTGGGAGTTGTGTGGTTTTTGCTTGTCAGGACCTATCGAGGCTTGGAGATTGGGCGAAAGGCATGCACTGGACGTTTAGTCTCCTTGAGTCACCCCCGGTTTGCATACCTTTTCTCTTTTACATGTTTTGAGTGTGTTTCTTCCTTCTGCTTTTCCTTCTTAGTTTGTGTGCTTGTGTTAGCTGCTGGTATTGATTTATTGCATGAAATTGCTAGTTCTTGTATTTGGCTCCCGGTTTTGTGTTGAAGCAATGAGGACATTGCCTCATTTTAAGTGTGGGGGAGTTTACTTAGATTTGGTATGCTTATGTGGTGAATCAATCTAGTTTTAGTTTTTTTTTTTTTTTTTTTTGTGTCTTGTGAGTATGGATATTGGTGAATTTTAAGTTTTGTTGATATTTGTTGATGAAGTTGATGAGATGTGATGTTGATCATGATGACATATTTTGATGAACTTGATTGGTCGTTTTGATTGGATATTATTTGCCTTGTGAGGTTTGAGCCTTATTCTGTTTCTGTGAGATATGGTCGGAATTTTGTTGATCAGAACTTGCTTGAGTCTGTTTTGAAATAATCGACTGAAGTTGTGGTTTGTGAATATGATTGAGGCTTTTCATTGGCATTGTTCGTTCTAGCCCTTTTCATTGTCCCTTAAAGTTATATTCTCGCTAGTAGCCCGTTGAGCCTTAAGCCGTGTTTCTTGTCATCCGTTTTACCTGAAATATTTGAGATTTGACAGAACATTGTATGATGATGATGACGGAGCTTCTATGTGTTTGAATGAGGTTGAACTCGATTGAATTGCATTTATAGTGCTTGTCGTAAAAAAAAAAAAATCGGGGACTTGCAAGACGAATAGAGAGGATTCTACTCCCCTGACTTGTCAATTTATTTTTATAGGTAATGAGTATTGGAAAACCACTCCAGGACACTTGGATGACCTCCATTGTTTAAACCTGGGGAATGCCGTCCTTATGTTCGATCTTGTTAGGAAAAATCAAACTCCCTAAATAATAATAAAAAAAAAAAAACGAAAAATATATATATCGTCAGGCACTTTATTTGCAATCTTTGTTGAGCATGTGTGAATGTGTATGGAGCTTTGGTTGGGAGTGATTATGCAACACCCCGCTAACTAGGGCCAATTTTTCGCAAATTTTAACTCTTTCGAAAACGCTTATAAATTTTTCGAAATCATTTGCAAACTATCTCGGGATGCTGCTAAGGACTTTTCTGCTTAAAAACCCGTTTCTTTAACCTAGGTCTAACGGCTGGTTTAGACTTAAAGAATTCAGGTTTATATTTTTACGAATCATGCATATTAGTCTGAACCCGTTCGTACTGGTGAACCGGGTAAAATTATTTAAGTCTGGAAATAAAGTTATGCATGTTCGAAAATAAGCACAAGCATAGCGGAAGTCTGAAATACGTGGTTATAATAGTTTACACAACAGTTTAAACAAATGTCCCGGGAACAGCTTTCGTGCGGAACTCACGACCACCACCACCACAGCTCATCTCACGCCTGCCCGCCGACCCTGTCATCTGAAAATATAAAGTGGGGGTGAGTACGGTCCACTTGTACTCCATAAAAACCCATTCTAAAGTAAACAGCAATATTAATAATGATATCACAAACTGGTATATATAAGTAAACTGTAACTCCCGGAACTCTCTGGCCGGTAACTCCCGGAACACTCTGGCCGGTAACCGTGTGCACACTCTGATGGTATAACTAGGGCAAACTGGGCCACCACCAGAACTTAGGGAAGGCAAACTTGGCCTTAACCCAAAGTGGATAAAACTCATATACATACCTGAACGTGATATCGACTATTAAACTCAATGTATAACCCAGACTGGGTCCCCACCTGATCGGTTTTGAAAATGAGTAAGTGCGGCTGTGCTGGTAGCTGACTCCTCAAGCTACATAAAAATATAAGCAAACAAATATACTAAGTACTATGCTCGTCATATGCTCAAAAATATGCTAGGATGCTCTACTCTATCAGATTACTCATCCGGATATAAAGGAACGCTCTAAGGGTTCACAGAAATAATTCTAAGTCCGGAAATAATACTGATATGCTTAACTGATCTGGTTTGGCTCGGAAAAATACTTAAATTTCGGAATAAGACTCGGACCGAAAATCACGAACCAAAACGGACTCGAACCGCCGGCTAAACCGGCCGGTTCGCTAACTGGCTGAACCGGGTCGGGCTGGACCGGACCCGGTTGGACCACCGGGTCACACTGGACCGGTTGGTCACGGGCTGCTCGGACTGGCCGGGCTCGATCCCGTGCCGGGCCTGCTGGGGCCATGGCACGGCGCTGGGCACTAGCTGGGTGCGACCGGGCACGGTACTAGGCGCTGCTGGGCGCGGGCTGTGCGGCTGGCACGGGCCCTGGCACGACTGGTGCCACTAGGTGCGGCTGGGCACGACCGAGAGTCACTGGGTGTGCTGGCGTGCTGCTGGGCACGGTCGAGCACGAGGGACGCGGGAACTGGCGCGTACCCGGGTTGACTGGGCACTGGGCGTGCGGCTGGCACGACCCGAGTGCGACTGGCGCGAGAACGGATGTGGCCAGACACTACTCGCGCGGCTCGGGCGCGGCTAGGGCTGTCAGGGTGCTACCGGGCGACCCTGGGCACGCGGGCATGCTGCTGGGCACGTCCCGGGCTAACTGACTACTCGGGCGTGCTGCTGGGCACGTCCCGAGGCCTCTGGACCTGACTCAGGGTCACTACAGCACGGCACTGGACACTCGGATGCGCTGCTGGCACGACCCGAGGTCGACTCCGCGTGGTACGAGCGACTGGCTCGGGATCACGCGTGCATGACACTGGGACAACACTGCCGGGCGCTATCGGAGGTGCTCTGGCGCGACTGGCGCTGAGACCTCGCGGGCTGGCACGGACAGGCGCGGCTGGGCGCTGTCACGTGCACTGGGGACTGCGGTGCCTCGCGAGCGCTAGACGCGGGCACGGACAGGGGCACTGCCTGGCCCCTGCGACGCGGCACGGGCACGGCACGCGCGACTGGCGCGGCTGGTGACCCTAGCCGGTCCTTTGCCAAACTTCCGACAACTTTGCCGGGGACTACTGAACCAAATCAACCTAATATGACATAAAATGCTCAAAAATGCCAAACGTCACTGAGGGACCTCGGTTGGATTTGGTGGTGGGCTTATAGGGCCGATTAGGCACGAGGCCACCCTAGGGCACAAAAATGAACTTGCTCAACATGAAAATTGACCTAGGGCCGAATGATATACATCAAAAATGATGGCTAATGAGGCTAGAACATTGGCTAATACATGCATGCACATATACTTAGGTTCGGAGGTGAAAATGGCTCGATTTCACTTAACAAATTGACCGAACAAATGAACTCAAAGCATGAAACTGTTTTAACCATGTCATACTCATAATTTTTGAGGATTTTTAAGATGCTAATCTCGGCCATATCATGCATGTACATAAACTTACGAATTTAGGGCTCATATGATCAAAAATTCATATCTCCTTATATCTCACATGCATGGCATCATTTTCCACATGATAATTCTTATTTTATCATGAATAAGATAGGAAAAATGGTTGGCACGAGCTAACCTTGCTCAAAAGTCGAAATGGTGCCAAAGGACTTTGCTCGGGGATCTCACGGCCCTAGGAACTTGGTCTCGGCTTTGGGGCTTGAATGGCTGAGGAGGATAGCTTCATGGGACTTAGAAAAATCAAAATAATATTTGGAAGATGCTAAGACTCGAGATGAAAGGCTGGAGCACGAATTAGCCGAGCTTCCTCTTCCCCGGGGTCAATGTGAATGCGCGGCTTGGGCTAAGGCACACTTCGTTTTTCTCTTGTTTTCCCCTCAAATATGATAAGTGATTAATGTGTCCAAGAGCTGGGGAAGTGCTGAGGACATCCCTTGTATAGAGAATATGGGCGGAGGATACAAGGTGCACAAGGCTCACAAAATTGGGACAAAATGCACTACACATGCGCATGGGACAAGGGTGATGGGGTTTGGGCTGACATGCACGAACTTGGAGGAGAATCCTGGTGTTTTGGCAGGTTTTGGTCAGCTCTGGACGTTCCCAAGGGAGTGGCACCACTAAGGGACAAGGCCAAGCATTAAACAATGCCCCCACTCAAGCCCACTACCAATAAAAAAATGCTAATAGCCATGTGATTGCCCTTAATCCTTTCTTAGGGATAATTAAGCTGAATTAATCCCTAATTAATCTCTTAATACACGCATGAGGTTGGGCCCTGGGGAAGTGGGCCGAAAAACTCCACATTGGGCTCGAGAAGTGGGCTGGTGCGCTGCCAGCGCTGGGCCTGGGCGCTGCTGGGCCCTGGGCGCGACCTGGGCGCGAGCTAGGCGCGGGCTGGGCGCGGGAACTGCTGGCCCGGGCTGCGCGCGAGAAAAACACTTGGGCCGATTATGCCTCATGCTTAGGGCTGGAAAAAGAGTTCTCCACACTCAGGAAAATTCCAAAGGTGTTTGTCCATGACTTGGGCCACCATACTTGACTCGCGCGAGGCTAGGGTGCGGGTACTAGGGCGCGACTCATGACCCGACTTGGAATGCACTTGAACCGAGGCTAACCCTTGGCTAGGGCTAAAAAAATAGCCACACTTAGGTGCCACCAAACCTAGGAAAATCCCCTCAATACTTGGTCATGACTTGGTGCGAACTCGGCACGGCTTTGGCCCGAACTCGCGAACCCTAGGCGCGAGTGATCTCGGGGCCGCGCACGAACTAGGTGCGGTATACTAGACCGAGGGAATAACATCCAAGGCTTGACAAATATGATCTCATACTTAGAAATATTCTAAGTAAGGCTATGAGCATGGCTAGGGCTCGAACAAGACTCGAGACAACTAGGGCTCAAGAATTGGCTAGGCGCGAACTAGGCGCGATACTCGCGACCGAACAACTCGGTTCTGGACACGGCTAAACTTGGACGATTTATCGAAACAAACTCGGTTTTGATTATTCGTCAACTGAAATAACTAATTCCGACTGAATAAAATCCATTACTAAAATAAATGGACCGGAATTAATAACTGAAATTGAATAGCTGATAACTGAGCTCGGAACTCAAGACGAGCAGTATTAATAAAAAGAAATAGTTCAACTGGGAACTAAAAACTGTCATTTTATTAATACAGAACTGGGCTATTACAATCTATCTCCCTTAAAATATTTCCGTCCTCGGAAATGCTAAACTGGAGAAATACATACAAGAGCTGAAAATATATACAACTGGGTACATATCAGAACTGAAAATCTGGGAAACGAGCTCTGATGTCTGCCTCGCGCTCCCATGTGGCATCTGAATCTCCGTGGCGATTTCATCTGATACGAACGAGGGGAACGTCTCGGTTCCTGAGCCGAAGGACCTTTCGATCCAGAACTGCTACCGGCTGCTCCTCGTAAGTAAAATCTGGCTGGAGCTGAATCTCGCTGTGCTGAAGCACATGCTCGGGATCGCACACGTATGGGCGTAGCATCGAAACGTGAAACACGTTGTGTACGCCAGCCAACTCGGGAGGCAGAGCTAATCGATAGGCGACTTCGCCCACTCGCTCGAGAATCTCGAACGGGCCTATATAGCGAGGATGCAACTTCCCTCTCTTCCCGAAGCGAACGACACCTCCCATAGGTCGAACCTTCAGGAATACATGATCTCCGGGCTCGAAATGCATCTCGCGTCTATGCTTGTCGGCTGAGGACTTTTGCCGACTCTGAGCTGTCTTGAGCCTCTCTCTGATCCAGGCTACCTGCTCAGCTGTCTCCTCGATCAACTTTGGACCGAGTACTCGTCGCTCTCCGACGTCATCCCAATACAGGGGCGATCGACACTTGCGGCCGTAAAGTGCTTCGTAGGGAGCCATCTGAATAGATGCCTGATAACTGTTGTTATAGGCGAACTCAGCTAGTGGCAGCCACTTCTCCCACTTAGCACCTCTGTCCAGAATTAAGGCTCGGAGCATATCCTCGAGCGTCTGGATCGTCCTCTCGGACTGGCCGTCCGTCTCTGGATGGTAAGCCGAACTGAACTTTAACTGGGTGCCCATTGCCTCATGCAAACTCTCCCAGAATCGACTGGTGAATCTGGGATCTCGATCGGAGATGATCGTAATGGGCACTCCGTGGAGTCGAATAACACCACGGGTATATATATCGGCAAACTGATCCATCGTCATGGTCATCGCCACAGGCATGAAATGCGCGACTTCCGTCAGCCTGTCTACCACTACCCAAATCGCGTCGTGGTGCTCGGACGACTTAGGTAGTCCCGTGACGAAGTCCATGGTAACCTCTTCCCACTTCCAACTGGGAATCTCAAGTGGCTGTAGCAGACCTATGGGACTCTTGTGCTCGGCCTTTACTTGCTGACAGACCAAGCACTTCTTCACGAAGTCTGCTACATCTCTCTTCATTCCTCGCCACCAGAACGACCTTTTCAGGTCGTGGTACATCTTGGTACTCCCAGGGTGGGCTAAGTATGGCGCACTGTGGGCCTCAGTCAGGATTTCCTTGCGTAACGTCCCGACTTTTGGCACGACAATGCGGCCTCTGAACTCCAAGGCTCCATCTGTGCCTCGGTAAAAGCCCTCTATGCCTCCGGCGTGAACCTTCGCATCTAAAGAGCGAATGAAATGATCGCAGGATTGCTCCCGCCGGATTCTGTCTCTCAGCATGGGCTAAACTCGCATCGAGCTAACACTCCCCAAAATCTCCTTAGGAAGTGAGTCGACGACCTCAATCTGCATCCGGGCAAACTCTCGGATAAGCTGGCGCTGATCGGTGATAGAATAGACCGACTCACCCCTCATCTTACAGCTTAGGGCGTCTGCTACCACGTTCGCCTTCCCCGAATGGTACTGTATGGTGCAGTCATAATCTTTCACAAGCTCCAACCATCGCCTCTGGCGCATGTTGAGCTCTTTCTGTGTGAAGATATACTGCAAACTTTTGTGATCGGTAAAGATCTCACACTGACCACCATACAGATAATGGCGCCATATCTTGAGTGCATGCACAATCGCTGCCAACTCTAGGTCATGCGTCGGGTAATTCTGCTCAAGGGGCTTCAACTGACGTGAAGCGTACGCAACGACTTGGCCATCTTGCATCAGCACACACCCAAGACCCTGCTTCGAGGCATCACTAATAGATGGTGAAATCTCGAGTAGGATCCAGAACAGTCAGCACTGGAGCCGTCGTAAGCCTCTTCTTGAGCTCCTGAAAGCTCTCCTCACAACGACTCGTCCACTCAAACTTCACAGATTTCCTCGTCAACTTGGACAAGGGAAGGGCAATCTTAGAAAATCCCTCGATAAACCTGCGATAGTACCCTGCTAGACCGAGAAAACTGCGGACCTCGGTGGGACTTCTGGGTGCTGACCAATTCCGAACAGCGGCAATCTTCGCCGGATCAACCTCAATGCCTCTCTCGGTGATGATGTGGCCTAGAAATGCCACTCGCTTCAGCCAAAATTCACACTTGGAGAACTTGGCGTACAACTTTTCTCGCCTAAGGGTTCCGAGAACAACCCTCAGATGCTGCTCATGCTCCTCCAAACTCCTAGAGTAGACCAAAATGTCATCAATAAAGACGATAACAAATTGGTCTAAGTACGGATGGAACACCCGATTCATCAAGTCCATGAACACCGCCGGCGCATTACTCAGACCAAATGGCATAACCACGAATTCGTAGTGTCCATATCTCGTCCGGAAAGCAGTCTTGGCTACATCAGACTCCTTAATCTTCAGCTGATGATAGCCGGAGCGTAAATCGATCTTGGAAAATACGCGAGCTCCTCTCAGCTGGTCAAACAAGTCGTCTATCCTGGGGAGCGGATACTTATTCTTCACCGTTAACCGGTTGAGATCTCGATAATCGATGCACATTCTCATGGATCCGTCTTTCTTCTTAACGAATAGGACGGGTGCTCCCCAAGGTGAGACGCTGGGTCGGATAAAACCGAGTTTCAACAACTCCTCGATCTGCGTCTTCAGCTCCTGCAACTCCTTCGGAGCCATACGGTATGGTGCCTTAGACACCGGTCCTGCTCCTGGAACAAGGTCGATGGTGAACTCCACCTGCCGGCTGGGTGGTCCTCCTGGTAACTGATCCGGGAACACATCCACGAACTCACGAACAACTAGAACATCGTGAGGTGTCTGTGCTCTCGATCCTTCATCGACAAGGCTCACCAGGTAACCCTGACAATCTTCTCTGCGCAGAATCTTCCTCGCCTTCGCCATCGATACAACACGAGGTAGGGTTCGCGTCTTCGAGCCGAAAAAGGTGATCTGACTGTCCTTCGGAAGATGAAGAATAACCTCCCGATCGTGGCAACGAATGTCCGCTCGATAACGCGTCAACCAATCCATACCGAGAATGAGGTCGAAATCCCTCATCTCGATAACATAAGCTTCGACCTTCAGAATTCGGTCGCCAATACTAAGGTTAAGGTCCTCTGCCTTGGAACTCGTCACTATCTTCCTTCCCGAGGCTAGACTCACCTCGAGAGGGTCAACAGTGTTGATGGGTTGAACTCCAATGGCCTCCATACATCGAGTCGACACAAAAGAGTGCGTCGCACCAGTGTCGAACAGAGCAAAGATAGGTACATCATTCAAAACAATCATTCCGGACATAGTACCTGGGTTCTGTTCTGCCTCAACCTGCTCAACTGCATACACCTGAGCCTGCTGTCCTCGCCTCTGCTGCTGAGGCGGCCTCTGCTGCTGCTGCTGAGGCGGCCTCTGCTGCTGCTGAGGCGGCCTCTGCTGCTGCTGCTGTGGCTGTCGGGGCTGCTGCTGCCTATCCGGACAGTTCCGGACGGTATGTCCGGGCCTCCGACAGTGAAAGCAGATGTTCTGCCTAGCAAGACACTCTCCGCGGTGTGGGCGTCCGCATGTGCCACATGGTGGGACCTGTGGCTGTCTCTGCCTGTTCCTCCGGTCATTCTGCTGACCCTTCCACTTTCTCTTGTTCTTAGGCTTCGCCTGCTGGACAGGCGCTGACTGAGCTGGCGGTAGTGCCGGATACTGAACTGGGGGCAACGCTGGGGGCTGAGCTGAGTCCATCCTGAGATTGGCGTCTGTCTCCTGGGCCTTAGCGACGACATCGGCGTAAGACTGGACGCCGTGTCCCGCAACATGGTGACGAATAGCTGGCAGAACCCCGTCACGAAAACGTCTCTCCTTCTTCGTCTCAGTGTCCACCAGATAAGGGACAAAGGACCCGAGACGAACAAACTCCCGCTCGTACTCATCTACGGAGCGGTGGCCCTGCTTAAGCGCCAAGAACTGGCGCTCCATCTCAGCCTTGTAGGTATCCGGGTAATACTTCTCCCGCAGCATCTCCTTGAACTGTGCCCATGTGAGGTCCTCCTTCTCACCAGGGCGTAAGCCCCAGTAGGAGTTCCACCACAGCCTGGCGTCTCCTGTCATCTAGACCTGAGCACATAGAATGCTGTGCCTCTCGGAGCACTCGATGATCTCGAAAATGGCCTCGAGACCCTTGATCCATTCATCAACTAGGCGAGGGTCTCCCTGCCCCGAGAACTTGTCTGGGTTGTAGCCGCGAAACTGGGCGACTACCTCAGCCTGGGACATCTCTCTCTGAGCTTGGTTCTGACGACGGGCCATCTGAGAATAAGCCGCGAAACTGGGTCAGAACAGGAGGATGAAATTGCATAAGGCTGAAAGGAAACGCTGAATACTGGAATAGGCACAAATTTCTTGACGAGTTGCTAAAAATAACTCGATAATCTAGAGTTCGACTAGAGTTCGAATCTAGAGTTCTGAAATCTGATAGAGGACATAACTGATACTACTAGGAGTCTTATACTGATCTGAGCATCTAGAGTTCGGATTATCTGAATCCTATTGAGCATAGACATAGTACGGTTTGCTTATATAAACTTTGAAAAACTTTTACAGCAAGCACTTACCTGGTAGTCGGCGCGGCGTGAGTGTGGTGTGGTCGAGTTTTGCAAAATTTCCCTGTCTTTTAAAACATTCAGAAGCACAAACGGTGCTCTGATACCAACTGCAACACCCCGCTAACTAGGGCCAATTTTTCGCAAATTTTAACTCTTTCGAAAACGCTTATAAATTTTTTGAAATCATTTGCAAACTATCTCGGGATGCTGCTAAGGACTTTTCTGCATAAAAACCCGTTTCTTTAACCTAGGTCTAACGGCTGGTTTAGACTTAAAGAATTCAGGTTTATATTTTTACGAATCATGCATATTAGTCTGAACCCGTTCGTACTGGCGAACCGGGTAAAATTATTTAAGTCTGGAAATAAAGTTATGCATGTTCGAAATAAGCACAAGCATAGCGGAAGTCTGAAATACGTGGTTATAATAGTTTACACAACAGTTTAAACAAATGTCCCGGGAACAGCTTTCGTGCGGAACTCACGACCACCACCACCACAGCTCGTCTCACGCCTGCCCGCCGACTCTGCCATCTGAAAATATAAAGTGGGGGTGAGTACGGTCCACTTGTACTCCATAAAAACCCATTCTAAAGTAAACAGCAATATTAATAATGATATCACAGACTGGTATATATAAGTAAACTGTAACTCTCGGAACTCTCTGGCCGGTAACTCCCGGAACACTCTGGCCGGTAACCGTGTGCACACTCTGATGGTATAACTAGGGCAAACTGGGCCACCACCAGAACTTAGGGAAGGCAAACTGGGCCTTAACCCAAAGTGGATAAAACTCATATACATACCTGAACGTGATATCGACTATTAAACTCAATGAATAACCCAGACTGGGTCCCCACCTGATCGGTTTTGAAAATGAGTAAGTGCGGCTGTGCTGGTAGCTGACTCCTCAAGCTACATAAAAATATAAGCAAACAAATATACTAAGTACTATGCTCGTCATATGCTAAAAAAATATGCTAGGATGCTCTACTCTATCAGATTACTCATCCGGATATAAAGGAACGCTCTAAGGGTTCACAGAAATAATTCTAAGTCTGGAAATTATACTGATATGCTTAACTGATCTGGTTTGGCTCGGAAAAATACTTAGATTTCGGAAAAAGACTCGGACCGAAAATCACGAACCAAAACAGACTCGAACCGCCGGCTAAACCGGCCGGTTCGCTAACTGGCTGAACCGGGTCGGGCTGAACCGGACCGAGTTGGACCACCGGGTCACACTGGACCGGTTGGTCACGGGCTGCTCGGACTGGCCGGGCTCGATCCCGTGCCGGGCCTGCTGGGGCCATGGCACGGCGCTGGGCACTAGCTGGGTGCGACCGGGCACGGTACTAGGCGCTGCTGGGCGCGGGCTGTGCGGCTGGCACGGGCCCTGGCACGACTGGTGCCACTAGGTGCGGTTGGGCACGACCGAGAGTCACTGGGTGTGCTGGCGTGCTGCTGGGCACGGTTGAGCACGAGGGACGCGGGAACTGGCGCGTACCCGGGTTGACTGGGCACTGGGCGTGCGGCTGGCACGACCCGAGTGCGACTGGCGCGAGAACGGACGTGGCCAGACACTACTCGCGCGGCTCGGGCGCGGCTAGGGCTGTCAGGGTGCTACCGGGCGACCCTGGGCACGCGGGCATGCTGCTGGGCACGTCCCGGGCTAACTGACTACTCGGGCGTGCTGCTGGGCACGTCCCGAGGCCTCTGGACCTGACTCGGGGTCACTACAGCACGGCACTGGACACTCGGGTGCGCTGCTGGCACGACCCGAGGTCGACTCCGCGTGGTACGAGCGACTGGCTCGGGATCACGCGTGCATGACACTGGGACAGCGCTGCCGGGCGCTGTCGGAGGTGCTCTGGCGCGACTGGCGCTGAGACCTCGCGGGCTGGCACGGACAGGCGCGGCTGGGCGCTGTCACGTGCACTGGGGACTGCGGTGCCTCGCGAGCGCTAGGCGCGGGCACGGACAGGGGCACTGCCTGGCCCCTGCGACGCGGCACGGGCACGGCACGCGCGACTGGCGCGGCTGGTGACCCTAGCCGGTCCTTTGCCAAACTTCCGGCAACTTTGCCGGGGACTACTGAACCAAATCAACCTAATATGACATAAAATGCTCAAAAATGCCAAAAGTCACTGAGGGACCTCGGTTGGATTTGGTGGTGGGCTTATAGGGCCGATTAGGCACGAGGCCACCCTAGGGCACAAAAATGAACATGCTCAACATGAAAATTGACCTAGGGCCGAATGATATACATCAAAAATCATGGCTAATGAGGCTAGAACATTGGTCAATACATGCATGCACATATACTTAGGTTCGGGGGTGAAAATGGCTCGATTTCACTTAACAAATTGACCGAACAAATGAACTCAAAGCATGAAACTGTTTTAACCATGTCATACTCATGATTTTTGAGGATTTTTAAGATGCTAATCTCGGCCATATCATGCATGTACCATAACTTACGAAATTAGGGCTTAAATCTTCAAAAATCCAAATCTCCATATTCTTCTCGTGCATGGCATCATTTTTGTACATGATAAATCTTATTTTATCATGAATAAGTTAGGAAAAATGGTTGTCACGAGCTAACCTTGCTCAAAAGTCGAAATGGTGCCAAAGGACTTTGCTCGGGGATCTCGCGGCCCTAGGAACTTGGTCTCGGCTTTGGGGCTTGAATGGCTGAGGAGGATAGCTTCATGGGACTTAGAAAAATCCAAAATAATATTTGGAAGATGCTAAGACTCGAGATGAAAGGCTGGAGCACGAATTAGCCGAGCTTCCTCTTCCCCGGGGTCAATGTGCGTGCGCGGCTTGGGCTAAGGCACACTTCGTTTTTCTCTTGTTTTCCCCTCAAATATGATAAGTGATTAATGTGTCCAAGAGCTGGGGAAGTGCTGAGGACATCCCTTGTATAGAGAATATGGGCGGAGGATACAAGGTGCACAAGGCTCACAAAATTGGGACAAAATGCACTACACATGCGCATGGGACAAGGGTGATGGGGTTTGGGCTGACATGCACGAACTTGGAGGAGAATCCTGGTGCTTTGGCAGGTTTTGGTCAGCTCTGGACGTTCCCAAGGGAGTGGCACCACTAAGGGACAAGGCCAAGCATTAAACAATGCCCCCACTCAAGCCCACTACCAATAAAAAAATGCTAATAGCCATGTGATTGCCCTTAATCCTTTCTTAGGGATAATTAAGCTGAATTAATCCCTAATTAATCTCTTAATACACGCATGAGGTTGGGCCCTGGGGAAGTGGGCCGAAAAACTCCACATTGGGCTCGAGAAGTGGGCTGGTGCGCTGCCAGCGCTGGGCCTGGGCGCTGCTGGGCCCTGGACGCGACCTGGACACGAGCTAGGCCATCCCGGTTTCGAAAACATAAGTACGAGACGAAAAAGGCGCGGGCTGGGCGCGGGAACTGCTGGCCCGGGCTGCGCGCGAGAAAAACACTTGGGCCGATTATGCCACATGCTTAGGGCTGGAAAAAGAGTTCTCCACACTCAGGAAAATTGCAAAGGTGTTTGTCCATGACTTGGGCCACCATACTTGACTCGCGCGAGGCTAGGGTGCGGGTACTAGGGCGCGACTCATGGCCCGACTTGGAATGCACTTGAACCAAGGCTAACCCTTGGCTAGGGCTAAAAAAATGGCCACACTTAGGTGCCACCAAACCTAGGAAAATCCCCTCAATACTTGGTCATGACTTGGTGCGAACTCGGCACGGCTTTGGCCCGAACTCGCGAACCCTAGGCGCGAGTGATCTCGGGGCCACGCACGAACTAGGTGCGGTATACTAGACCGAGGGAATAACATCCAAGGCTTGACAAATATGATCTCATACTTAGAAATATTCTAAGTAAGGCTATGAGCATGGCTAGGGCTCGAACAAGACTCGAGACAACTAGGGCTCAAGAATTGGCTAGGCGCGAACTAGGCGCGATACTCGCGACCGAACAACTCGGTTCCGGACACGGCTAAACTTGGACGATTTATCGAAACAAACTCGATTTTGATTATTCGTCAACTGAAATAACTAATTCCGACTGAATAAAATCCATTACTAAAATAAATGGACCGGAATTAATAACTGAGATTGAATAGCTGATAACTGGGCTCGGAACTCAAGACGAGCAGTATTAATAAAAAGAAATAGTTCAACTGGGAACTAAAAACTGTCATTTTATTAATACAGAACTGGGCTATTACAGATTAGCTTTGTGTTGATTATGGATGGCTGGCGAGATATTCGAGTAGTTATCTGCTCGAGAGTATAATTGTTCATTCTAGCCATTTTATCTTTATATTTGACCTTCCCTCAACCAAGTGCCTTTTTTATACCCGTGAAGTCCTCTTAATTCGCAAATTCATGTGCTTTGGTTGTTTTAGAGTATGAACTCGACGATAAGCAAGCCTATGTTGAAACTTGATTGCCGACTAATTTGAGCGTTCCCATTTCATATTTATGTAAGAAACTGAGTGAGGCATTATACATGACATTTCCGTGTTTGAGAGTTTGTCTTGTCAATGCGTACCATTTAAGTGTAATTGAGATGTGTTTTATTGGTCTTTTGAAGTCTCCTCGGCTAAGTCGATGAATTTGAAACTTTCTTATTTGAAGTCGATATCCATGCTAGTGTCTTGTGTTCTTTTCTTTTGTTTTTGTTTGGGACGAACAAAGGTTTAAGTGTGGGGGAGTTGTTTGTCCAATTTTTTTTACGTTTTTCGTGTCTATTTTCTCCTTCTTTTTCCCCCATTTTGAGTCATTTGTGTGGTCTTAGAGGTGTTTTGTCGTTTATTTCGTGTTTCGCGTCTTTGTGAGTATTTCTGTGTCTTTCGTGTGTTTTTCCGGTTTTCTTTCATTTTTCGTTCATTTTTGGTGTGCAGGTCGGAAGCTTTGGGAGGACAAGTTTTCAGGAAAATATGTGCTGGGATTACATAGTTAGATAGAGGGGTTCGTTAGCTACGCGTAGGAAAAAACGAAACTCAATTCCGAGTTAAAACGAGCTCAAACAAGCCTGAAAAGCAAAGTCCGGCAGGCTGCCCAGAACCTTAGCGCCGCTAAGGCATCTTAGCGGTGCTAAGGCAAACAGGATAGCGGCGCTACACAGTACTGGCTCGAACGGCTAAGGCACCTTAGCGGCGCTAACCCCCTTAGCGGCGCTAAGGTCCCCTGCAAGTCCCAGAATGGTATAAGAACCCCAAAAACTCGTTTTCTTCTCGATTCTTTCACTCTCCCCCTCCTGGGGACAAACCCTAGGCCCGTAAAAACACCACAGAACTCCTTTCTTCTCGTCTCCTTCTTCTTCTTCTCTTCTCCTCTTCTCCATCTTTCTTCTCCATTTTTCTTTCTTTTTTCTTTCTTTCATTTTAGGGATTAAGCTTGTATTTTGGATTCAACTTTCAGATTGGATTGATTGTAATTATTTTTCATCTCGATTAATTCATGAGAATGATTATTTGGGGTGAATTGCTTTCTTGTGTTGAATTCGTGCTACTTAGCTAAATCTTATTGCTAGAGATAGGGGATGATTGTTCATGTTTCACGTGTATTTGTCGGGCTTGAATTATTCATGCTTATGTGAGTTAATCTGATTAGGAGTTGATGTAATCTTGCTTGATTGATTGATATAATCGAAGAGTGACACTTCGATCTTGCAATTGGAAAACAATTGAATGTTAATTTGTTGAGTTAGGGTTTGTCAATTCTATGTGATTAGTTGATTAACTCTCTTCTAATTTAATTAGTGGCTTTTAGAACCGAAAGGGGTAAAGTCGTAGACTTAGGCTCGCATGAGGTAGATGATTTCGTAATTGAATACTCTATAGGTTTTGGATTGAAATACGTGCTTGTCGATGACTCGTCCCTTGTTACGAATAGTTATTGGGATTGAGATAATTGGCCTGTGTCGTATGCTCAAGTTTGTTCGTCTATGTTCAATCCCTTGTTACGAAGAGTTATTGGGAGCGAACCGCTAGATGCTTAAGCGAGAGCGTCAATCTAGAATGGACTAATTAATGTCCCGGTGTGCAAATAGAACTTGAATTAATTATCCCCGACTTCCTAGCTTCTTTATCGTTGTTTCGTTTATATTTTTAGGTAGATTATTGTTTATTTTATTCCTTAGTTAATAATTATTTCACCCCCTTATTTGATTGGAGTGTTTAGGATTTTGTTTTCTTTTTGTGTGAAATTAATACCGAAACTAAATTCCGAACCACCTTCCTTGTGAGATCGACCCGGGGAACGAATCCTTCGATTCGGTACCTGGTAAAAATAACAATTTGTACACAACAGCCGACCCGCGCCTGTCCCCTGCGCCCGTAGGGCCTACTGCGCTTGCCAGGGCCAGTTGCGCCCTTTACTCGTGCCCGCGCCACACAGGCACGGCGCTAAGCGCCCCAGCATGCACGAGACCGCGCCCAACAGCGCGTGTCTGTGCCCAGGAGCACGGCTACAGCCCCCGACGGGCCTAAGCCGCATGCACGGCGCACGGCAGCGCCGTGCCAGTCCNAACCCGCGCCTGCCGCGTCTGTCCCGCGTCCAGCGACCCCAACCAAGGTGTCATAGGGTCTAAAAGAGGCTAAAATTTTCGCACCCTTAACACCCTATGCGGCCTGGTTTCCCGCTAATCCAGTCAGCCTTTCACCAGTTACACTAGACGCACAACTTGAATATACAAAGTCGGAATAGTGTATAAGTATGCGCACAACAAACAAGCAATATACCACATGAACAAAAAGCAATAACACAAGGCACACTATTTACGGGCTCCACGCCCAACCAACTATATTTCACTAAGTTGGAAAAGAACCAAGGCTTGCACACAAACTCACGCGGTATCGCTTGTTCTCGCGTGCGTGCAGCTCATGGCCTATATATAAAGACCCGCAGGCAACATGCGGTTAACAATCCGTGACCGCTAGGACAAGGTAACCGTTGGGCAGTTTCTTAACTGCCCCTATCCAAAGCCTACTCAATACAACCGTTCATAAACGATTCAAACCCGCGAAACCGTTCACCCAACGGTCAAATGCCGAAGTATCAAGCAACGCCTTCCACGTGTCTTTCATAACTGTTCTGGACACGCGTCGCCCCTTTGATTCATTCAGCCATGCAGCGTTGAAGGAATTCACGCCCAGGCCACGTGGAACATCATAACGACCTGTCCACGGGCAACTAGCATGCTCATTCAAATTCCTAACCGTTCCCGCCAATAGTTTGGACGTCACGCCAACACTCGCGCGCCCATCAACGTACGCCAAATAGAACCCGCGTATGTAGAGTCGACCTCGGTCTACCTTGCGTGCAAAGGCGCCGTAACGCCTCGCACCATTTCCCGCGTATCTTTGCATGGCCATGCACAACCAGCAAAGCTCGACTGATCCCATGCTCAGTCTACATCAACTCGGCCCTGCAACCTAGCATCCACGCCAAGCTAGCCCAGTACCTTTCTCTTGTTGATGTCCTCATTTCCTTATCCCTCACCGTGCACACGTGCTCGATTTCTTGACCCTTGGCGCATATAAGGGGAATACGCCAAGGTCCAGCTCACTTTCGGGTCCGTTACAAACTTCCCCCGCCTGAGCTCGTCGATGCCCTCGTCGACTGGGGGTTCACCATCCTCCTTGCCTCATACTCCGCAACCTTGTCCGTAAATTGCCACAGTTTGATATTCTGAATCCAGGTAGCGTCCGACTCGGACTCACCCTTCCACTGAACTAGATAGTCCGTGCGCCAATTCTTCTTACTTTGGCCAAGGGTCCGGTGATCCAGAATTTTCTCCATCTCTTTCGTGAAATGATCCTTCACCGTAGGAGGGGCTCGAGTAGAGACATTGCGCCTCGCCTCAATCAAGTCAGGATGATACTTCTTCAAACGGTCAGGCAGCTTCAGCTGATAAGCCACGTTCCCCACTTTGCTCACAATTTCAAAGGGACCCTCGTACTTTGGAATCAGTCCTCAATGGACTGCCTTAGCCGAAATCCTTTTCCACACCTTTGGGGTCAGCTTCAACAATACGAATTCCCCAACTTCAAATTGTACGTCCCGTCGCCCACGGTCCACAAATTTCTTCATGCGTCGCTGCGCCTTGGCAAGGCTATCACGGGCATCAACCAACAGCTCATGCTGCGCCCGGGCATATCGATATGCCGCAGGACACTTGCCACCGGTCCGCTGTACCGCTATATCATGCGGTAACTGGGGTTGTTGTCCATAGACCAGCTCAAAAGGACTCATACCGGTCGCCGAGGACTTATGTAAATTGTAACAGAATTGGGCCATATCCAACAAATCCAACCAATTATCCTGGCTTGCGGTCACATAATGCCTTAGGTATTCTTCAAGCATCTGGTTCATCCTCTCGATTTGGCCATCAGTTTGAGGATGATAGGCCGTAGAGAACTTCAGCTCGGTCCCCATCAGATTGAATAGGGTCGTCCAGAACCGACCCGTGAAACGAGGGTCGCGATCACTCACTATGTCATCGGGCATGCCAAAGTACTTCATTACATGCTTGAAGACAAGCTCAGAAGCAGCGTCTGCTAAGCACGAACCTGGGGCAACAACAAAAATCCCATACTTTGAGAACCGATCCACAATAACCAACACCAAGGCCATACCCTTTAACTTTGGAAATCCGCTAATGAAATCCAAAGACATCGACTGAAATGGTTTGTCCGGAATAGGCAAGGGTTGCAACAGGCCCGCCTCTTTCTTTCTTTCGGTCTTGTCTTGCTGGCAAACAAGACACGTCCGGACATAGGACTCAACGTCATCCAACATTTTCGGCCAATAGAACTTTCTCATCATCAAAGCATACATGCGCTCAACACCAGGATGGCCAGCCCACTGAGAGTCATGATAGTCTCTCAGCAGCTCGCGTCTCATTCCTCCAGATGGTATATACATCCTTCGACCTTTGGCATAGAGTAAGCCGTCCTCTAGCCAATACTTGCGCACTTCACCGGCTGCCACTTGCTCGGTGAGCTTCACATAGACAGGGTCTTTAAGGGATTCAGCGTGGACTTTCTCAACAAAGTCAGACTCAACAGCATACAAGGCCAATACATAGGACGTCACAGCTTTTCGACTTAAAGCATCGGCAACATCATTGTGTTTCCCTGGCCGATGGACCCAACCAAAGTCAAACTCGCCCAAGAACTCTTGCCACCTTGTCTGTTTTGGGGATAGCTTCTTCTGAGTTCAAAAATAGGTATTGGCTACATTGTCCGTAACAACCGTGAACCTTGTCGCCAACAAGTAGTGACGCCGCATTTCCAAGCAATGGATCACGGTCGTCATTTCCTTCTCGTGGGTACTGTATTGGGTCTCAATATCCTTCAATTTCCGACTTTCAAAGGAAATAGGATGTTTGTCCTGGACTAACACCCCACCAATGGCGCGATCTGAAGCATTGATTTGTACCTCAAATGGCTGGTCGAACTTGGCCAACTTCAATATCGGCTCCTTGGTCACAACTTGCTTCAGCAAATCAAAAGCACTTTGTTGAGCTTTGTCCCACTCCCAACACTCGTCTTTCTTCAGTAAGTCCGTCAATGGGCTGACTACCTTTGAGTAGCCTTTTATAAATCTTCGATAGTAATTAGCCAAACCCAAGAAAGAGCGCAATTCAGTCACTTTGGTTGGTTCGGGCCAATCAGTAATAGCCCTCACCTTTTTAGGGTCCATGCGAATACTTCCTTGGCTGATGATGTGCCCAAGGAAGGTGATTTCCTCCTGACAGAATTTGCATTTCTCCTTCTTAGCATCCGTTTTGTCGCGATCCCGATCATATATATATAACTAGGCTTGTCATGGAGTGGAGTGGAGTGGCAAGGCGCGGAGGGTTCCTCTGGCGCGGAACGGCAGGGGGACACGGCGCGGCAAGGTAGGGCGCCGCGGCACGGGACTTCATCACGGTACGGGAGGAGAATATTTGGGATCGAGCATCGCGGCGCGGGGTTCCTTCACGTCGCATCAGGGCTGATCATCGCAGCGCAGAACTGACACGGCGCGAATCCTGGAACATCTGAAGTCGCAGTCCACCTCGTGGCATAGACGCGGTGCGGCACTAGTGTGGTGGTCTGGCGCGGCGTGGACGCTGGGACAGCAGGCACCTGGGCAACTCGTGGTCCATGTCGCACGACCTTACACTTTGGGCTCGTTTACGCTCGTTCGGACACGTAATTTGATTCTGTTTTTTCCAATGTATTCCCAACGAACTCCCCTACAAATTAAGCTCGCCCAAAATATTTTTCTCCTTCAATTTAAAATAAAAGAGGCCCTGACCTGCACACTACAAACGAACACAAAAGCGGAGAAAACCGAGAAATGACCAAAAAATACCGAAAGACACCAAATAGAGGAAAACACGCAATAATATACGAAACGAACTAAAAACGAATGGAAAGACTTAAAACAGGGGAAAACGAAATGAAAAATAAGAAGGAAAAATGCAACAAAAATGGGACAACGAAACAGTCTCAGATGGCTAAAACTGAGACATAACAGAACAGCGAAACATGCACTTCAGATGAAATGACTATGAATTCATATAGCGATGGTTCCAATCTCGACAACGATCATTATAACTTATAAATCAGCAGCAAGCGAGCATAACGAGGATTTATCACAGCAACTAATGATGCTCGATTTATAAAAGACGAGAGTTATTGACGCCCGGTTATTACGACAATACGAATCGAACATATAACGGCTATCGTGATGCCGAACACGAAATCATCGAACATAAAATCACCAAAATAACACGTAAATGAATAACGAGAGGTCGAGACTCGTTACCGATCTCAGGAAAGCGTTCAAAAATGGAGCAAAAAGGCGAGAAGCAACCGGCTCAACGATGGAGCTGCGTCTCGCAGGGGAAGAAAACAGCGGCTGTCGAGGCTCTCGACGGGGCTGTCGGCTGAGTCGGCGGCTCGAGGACGACTGAAATAGTCGGCTGGGGTGCTGCACGCGGAGGAGCGGGCTCGTCGGAGAGGAAGGCCAGCGGCATGCAGCGGCGCTTGGCTCGCGAGCAGTTTCGGCGACTGAGGAGGGCTCGTAGGTTCTCGACGTGAACGGGATCGTCGGAGTTGGGCCTGCTCGAGGTGGTGTGCGGTGGTGGTCATTCACGCCGGGAGCTCGCCGGAAAAAGCTTCGCTGCTACTGGTTTTCGTCATGGGAAAAATCTCGCCGGAAGAGGGAGCTTCACTGGTTGTGGAGGAGAACTCGTGGGGCAGCTAGGCTTCGATCTGTAAGTTGTCAGTGTGTTGTAGGTGCTAGGGGCGGCTGGCGTGCGGACAGAGGCGCTGACTAAAAACTGGGCGCTGCTGGCCGTCTGCTGGGACTAGACGTGACCAACTGCCGGGCCGGGTCGGCGGTTCAACATAGTGTGAACCGGGCCCGGCCCGCCTGTAACCAAGGGCCGGTTCACTGAACCGGCCCTTAACCGCCGGGTCGCAAACCCGGCGGGTCGACCCGGTTCCGGGTCGGGCCCGGCGGGTTTGCGGGTTTTAATTTTTTTTTTTTTT
>BKCP01005095.1:50164-64832 GCA_008636005.1 Striga asiatica
TTCGAATGAACCGGAACCGGCCCTTGATATGGCCGGTTCCGGGCCGAAAACCGGCATTTCCGGGCCGGTTCCGGGCCGGGCCGGGCCGGGTTCGGTCCGGGTCCGGGCCGGTTCGGCGGGCCGGTTCAACCCTTGGCCATGTCTAGCTGGGACTGGGCTACAGTGCGCGGTCCTGGGAGCAGCTGGACGTCAAGGGGCTGCAACGGATGGGAGCTGGTCCAAGGGCGTGCAATTTGAATCTTGGTGACCAATTGAAATTGGCATTTTGACCAATTCAAATTTGAATCTTGGTGACCAAGATTATTACTCTAATATTACAAGACTATGGACCATATGATATAAATGGGACTAAAAGGAAATTTAGGCCTCGTGTATTATATGGTCATGGATATTGGGCTCGAAAAATATACTTGGACTCAGTTGTGTTCTAGCTCGACCAAGGCGTGCGGTTTGGCCTTAGGCCATGCGCGGCAATTGGGCCTTGGGCCGTGCAGGCTTGTGTTTGGGCCGAGGTCTCGGCTCGACCGGTCTTCGGCCCTTACTTAAAATATCCCAATTTTTAAGGCTCGGTTTCAAATTAAAATGATACCATTACTTGGGCTAGATAAATTCGATTTCGGAACTAAAAATTGAACGATTCCTCCATGGCTTAGACTTAGAATTTATTAATCATTTTAAATGCTAAAAAAAAATAAATATGACTTGAAATAAATGAATTTGCTATTTATGGAATTAAAGTCGAGCTCATAAATACTAAATGTGTTCGGGGCGTTACATCCACCTTGTCTCCTTTGATTTTTAGTCTCTTTGCTTCCTGCACTGAAACTTGTTTCTGTTGTTGAGCCATGTCCTATGATTTCTGTCCTTTATAATCCTATCTTACCCTTTTCATCCCTAAAGGCTCCAAGCTGGCCTTCTCTTTAATAGACTTTCTGGTTAGTCTTCTTTCTTTGTAAAATGCTCTTTTCAAGGTTTTTAGTTGGGTAAAATTTTCTGCCTTGGGTGTTGACAACACCACTTCTTTACCCTCAGTTTCCACTTCCATACCCTGATTGACATTTTGTTCTTGCAAGTCTTCTTTTTCAAAGAAATCCACTGCATGTGTCTCTGGGATAGTGAGAACACCTTTCCCTCTATCGTCTGGGATTGATGATTTAATGGAGAAAGAAGATTCCACTATGCAGACTCTGGATAGAAGCATCATTTGACTATTTCTTCTCATTACTAACCCTTTCAGCTGAACTTTGTTGGTCTCTAATACACATTGTTTTCCTTCGAATGTCTACACTGGATGTTTCTGTAACGCGAAATTTTTATTATTGAATTAATAATCACGAGAACTTCGTACAAATGGATTTCAATGGATCAAATGAAATATTGGGGATTCTAAATCTCTATTATTCCTCGGATTAATTTCTTCAAGAGCAATCTTCAAGTGGATTTGAGACTTTTGGAGACGAATCTTCAGTTTGATCTCCGCAGGTCTTGAATATGAGTTTAAATAACGTTTCTTCGAGGGCTTGACAGCTTGATCTCGAATCGAACGTCTTGATTTCCCAAGAACGTGAAGAACACGAGTCCTTAGTTTTCGTCGCAAAGTTGATCTTCGATCTTCTCTATGCCGGATTTGACTTTAATAACGTAATTCGGAGGCTTGGCAGCTTATTTTCGGATTGAACGTCGGTCTTGAGCTTGAAGCGCTTGAATCTTCCTTCGAATATTCAAGAACGCCTTTGGATCTTCAAGAATATTTGAATCTCGTTGTGAGAATTCTCTAGAGCTCTTGAACTTGGAACTTGAAATATGAATATGAATTGTGATTTTCACCTTAGGGAGGGTCCCTATTTATAGGTGTTAGGAGAGGGAGTCTTGGAAAAGAAGACTTCAATTTGATTGGTCCATAATTTCCAACATTTATTTATTAAAGAGATAATTAGAAGATGGACTCTTGGAAAGAAGACTTCAATTTCATTGGTCCATGAATTTCCACTTATTTATCCCTTTAATAATTATTAAAAGAACTAATTATTTATTTTACTCTCCAAGAAAATGACATGTGGCATTCATTAATTGGCCTTCAAAATATACAAGTGGCATTCTTTAATTGGCCAACAATATATATTAAATAATCAATTAATTAACTATTTAATTTAGGAATTAAAATTTGATTAATTTCCCAAATAAAATAAAAAATTATTAAATTGATTTTAACATGGAATTTGACACTTGTCGCCATTTTATTGGCACAAAATTTGATCGTCTACAAATGCCCCCTCGAGACTTGTTCACGGACGACGTGTCTTGGAGTGAATAAGTCACGATTTCATTTGATTTGGGTTTGGAGCACATGAATGATTTAAAATGGCTCATTATTACTCTTTTAGTCCAATTTGTATATGTTTTAAAACATGGCCTACGTATAACTTTTCAGCCCAAGTTATTTATATTTAATTAGGCCCAAGTACATAGGATTAGGCCATGAAATAAATAATTGGCCCCAATGTGTAGAGTATCAGGCCCAACTTCCACAATTCTGGTGAATCCAAATTGCTCCCAATATATTTCAAAATCTGCTTGTGAATAGAACTCTCAACCAATATTCCCGTCAGTGGGGTTGCAATTTCCGTTAAGTTTCCTTTTTTCACTAAACTTCTAGTTATTTAATAATATTTGGAGAACTAAATAACTGCAACCAGTCTTGAGTCGGCATGCACCAACACGTCTGACAGATTGAAATAGAAGAACTCCAACAAGAACACTTCTTTAATTTTCCAAAAAACTTCTAGAACTTAAGTGTTAGATTTGGATTCTGAATCCTTATACCAATCAAACTCAAAGTCCTATTTGTCTGAGGAGCAAGCAGACCTTTGCACCATCTATAAAAGGGGCTCCAAAGCTTCCTATTTTCTCATTCGAGAACCACATAGAAGGTACGTTTTAGGCTATAGCTACATATTCCATCTTCCCTTTTTTTTATACCCTTACCTTGCTTCAAGAGCCATGAATGAGCTGAGGCTATAGAATATATATCCATGCTTTTCTGTTGCTGCTTGTTGCTATGAACTGCTGCTTATGATTTTTTTATTTTTTATTTTTTTGGGGTAGGCTATATCGAAGCTTCTTAGACATCTCTCGCCTAGAGTTCAGGCCACAAGGTGTTTGATTTATTGCCGAAGAGGTATCTATATATTCTTTTCGGATATTTTTTCNAGTTTGGGGCTGTCCGGGCTGAAACGAACCAATTCTGGAGCTGTCCGGGCAAAAATATATCAGTTTGGGGCTGTCCGGGCTGAATGGGAAGCTGTCGGGCTGAAGCGGGAAGCTACCGGCCTTCCTTTATCTTATAAAGATGATTAATTTGCTTTTCTTTACTTATTGTAGGTACTCGTCCAATTTTCGCAACATCCAAACTTCAACCATGGTGCATTTCGAGGACCTTTCTTCCCCTTACGGCATCCGACACTTGTAGATACTTGATGACGAGCACCGTTCTATAGATGAAGGCACGACTCTAGCGGTCTTTCCACCCCTCATCAACGTCTTCTCACCTCCATGGCCAACATTGGCGAATTCCCTCCACCTCAAGGAGTGGTCTCAAAAACTTCCATCCAACAAGAAGGCAAGGACATGGGCATTGCAAGCAAAGCATCACCACCATCAGCCGCTAGACAAACAACCGCCATTCTCCACCTTGGGCCATCGAATCATTAAAGGCGACGCCACATGGAAAGGAGATCCCACCACATTCCTCGGAGAGTTCCATCACGTCAAAGGCTACTGGGAATGGGCCGAAGATATTCTCAGCCGATGCAAGGACAAACTTCATTCCGCCAACATATACGACTCCGTCTATGCCTCGCTGTTCACATACGATTGCAACTCAAATATTATCAAAGCGACATGCGAAGCTTGGTGCCCACGGACGAACACACTGTTGACTTCTCATGGCGAGTTATCTATTTCTTTGTGGGACTTGAACGCGATCGCCAGTCTTCCTATATCCAGATTACTATACAATGAAGTCGTCCCAAGCGCTGAAGAACTCAATGGCATTGACATGCATGGCCGGCTTCAAATTCCTTCCCCGTTCGTGCAGCCACCTTCTACATGCTTTTCACCATCTTCAAGAGAACTCCCGCCATGGCCAATTCACCCAAGTCACCGTCGACAGTTGGATCAACTTTTGGTCGAAGAAGGCAAAGAAGTATGATGCCCCACCTCCACGTGTAGAGAAGAAACCCACTCGTGCAGACACTGAGCATCCTAAGTCGACCCACAATCCTCTCGGCGATCACCTTGACTGGTCCCCCGCAGAGAAGACTCCCTTTTTGAAGTTAGGCGTCAAAGAAAGTTATCAAGATTCAACATATCTCGCGGCTTTCTTGGCGTGTTGGCTTTCTCTTTTCGTCCTTCCCAACGATGACATCCACTCCATCCGTCCTAGCACTTTCAAGATGGCGAGTCTTATGGCGAATGAAACGAAAGTGAGCTTAGTCGTCCCGGTTCTAGCGAGCATCTACAAAGGACTTAACCAGATTGCGACATCCCCAAAATCTTCTCATATTTACTCAACATTTCCTGTGCACTTCGTCTACGGCTGGCTAGCTCATTACCTCAAAACCAATAACGAAGTCTGGCAAGGAACAAACGGCTCGAAGATGGTGACTTATTCTGGTGAGGGCAATGCAAAATATTATGAACCGAAAGACGCTCGAAAACGAATTCAAAAAGGCGACTTGATCTCTTGGACGTGCCCCATGATCACGAAGACTAGAGACTTTCATATTGTTGACAACGGAAATGCCACATCTTTCGAGAAAGACGTATTCCACGCCATTCGCTCGAATTACCTAACTTTGAGGCAAGGCGGTCTTTTTTCAATTGAGCCCTACAGTCTACACAGATTTAGTCGTCAATTTGGCTACCTTCAAGACTTACCCGGAGTACTTAAACAAGACGTGCGCACAAGTTCCTTAGAGGAAGGGCTCCGTTACTGGCGAATGTGCACATCTATGGAGACCTTTTCTAGAGCATGGCTCCCTTGTGTTCCCACCAATGCAAAGACTTTTTCAACTGATAAATACAAAGAATGGTGGAGCAAAGTTCACGGGAACTTCTTTGAAGAAAATATTGGGAGTTTAATCGCCTCAAAACCGAAGAGAGTGGTACTGAAAGCCCAATGTCCTATCGAGAAAGACGACCGTCCATCCGTGAAGCATACCACTGGAAATCTGAGTGAGCCCAATATCCCTTCTACCGAGAATCGTGTTGTTCAATCTCGCAAGGTCGATAAGAGGCAAGAAGTTACTCTTTTTGATGACGAAAGCAGCAGCAGCAACGCCGATCATCACTTCAAGAGACTAAAGAAGAATCCCACACCTTCTGAGCCATCAAAGGAGAATATCCAAGCAACAAGTCATCAAAATCAATCAAGAGATGTTGTGGAAGAGGTTTTTTTTCCCTAAGTTCTCTTGCTTAATCTCAATTTTCTGCATACTTCGTTTTTCATCATTTAATTTGCTTTTTCAATGAATCTTTGCAGTTAGAGAAACATCTTTATGGTGCGATGGACCAACCACTGAACAATCAACAGTCAGTCTCTTCATCGAAACGGTCTAACCATCCGGACGAGCATTTTCAACCATCTCATTGTGCGGCTCATTCGATACTAGACGGCGAGAAGCTCTCCCTCAAACTTGAGAGAAAGTTCCTCCATGAAGTATGGACCAACCTTCAAGATAAGATTTCTGCCACCCCATCTTCATCTTTATCATCCATTCAAGACGAAGTCCATGTTGTGTTGAAGTTCATGCGGAAAATGGCCACTTTGGACATCTCATTTGTGGAGGTAGCCTTGGAAGAGTTTTTTGACAAAGTTGCTGCATTTGAGGAGGCCAAATCAAGGTCTTCCGAAAGGCCCTCTAAAGAAATGCTTGCACGTCAACTAGAAGAAGCCAGAGATCGTTTAGGCGCTGCGAGAGGCAAGAAAGACAAAGAGTCTACTCAAATTCTCACCACCCAAAAAGAGACTAATGATTTGCAGAAGCGAAGGAAAACCTTGGTGGATTCTCTAAAACATCACCAAGAGCTTCTCAAAAGTGTTCAAGAAGAAGTCGTGAGTATTGAAGAAGAGATATCCACCTTTGAGAGTAAACTTCCAGCGAGTGACGAGTTGGATGAGAGTTTGAAGACTTTGACAGTAGATTAAGAAACTGCTAGAGAAGAGTTAAAGAACTTTCGTTTTCTTGTTTAGCAATGTCATAAGAACTTGATGCAACGATTATTGCTTATTCTTGAAAGATCAATAAAATTCTTCTCTTTGTCCTTTTTTTTTTCTTTTTTTTTTTTTTGCCTCATTACTTAGAAAAGTTTGAGACTGCATATTTACTTTATTTCATCCTCAATCAACTTAATAAGAGAACAAAACAATCTTCTTTAAAAAATATGACTGAACTTAGAAATTTATCCAAGCTGCCTACGTACCTTTTAAAAGGATCAAGTCATAACGTAGTTCAAAGTAACTCAACATGAATTTGTTTATGGGGTGTCGTGCACAGTTTATACTCATGCGGGCCAGGAGTGACTATTCTTTAAACACTTTAGACAAAGTAGAGTATTAAGTTTAACCACTTAACACCTTAGTGCGAGAATTAACAGTTTAACCACATATATTCACATTGGTGGAGAATTTAGCAGTTTAATCACATGCAAAGCTTTTTGGTGATTACCGTTCACAGTTTATACTCATGCGGGTCAGGAGTTTCTTCCTTTTTTTTGGTTTTTTTTTTATTTTTCTTGATTTTTTTTTCTTTTACATACATGTACATTCACGCATAATAGCGTTTCAAGAACTTTCCATTGATAGGACCAACTACCAGACCGTCTTCGGCTACTACCTTGTACGCGCCATTGGTATAAACATCTCTCACAACATATGGACCATCCCACTTTGGTGTGAACTTATTCCCAACACGATGTGTCATCACAATTGGCCTTCTCACAGCAAGAACTAAATCACCAACTTGAAATGAACGCGATCGAACTTTCTTGTTAAATGCCTTAGAGAGACGCGCTTGGTAACATTCCAATCTTTGCTGAGCTTCCGGTCTTTTCTCATCGAGAGCCTCCAACTCCTCAAGGCGA
This sequence comes from Striga asiatica, assembly GCA_008636005.1. Lineage (NCBI taxonomy): Eukaryota > Viridiplantae > Streptophyta > Magnoliopsida > Lamiales > Orobanchaceae > Striga > Striga asiatica. Next base: position 57,308 of record BKCP01005095.1, read on the forward strand.
AGGCGTGCATTTTCTTCTTCCGTCAATCCTTCTTGCAATGCTATCCTCAGTGATGGAATTTGCTGCTCAAGGGGAACAACTGCTTCCATGCCATAGACAAGTGCATAAGGAGTGGCTTGAGTCGGCGTTCTAAAGGTGGTACGGTATGCCCACAAAGCTTCTCCAATCCTCTCATGCCAATCTTGTTTTGATTTTGCAACCACTTTCTTCAGCAAATTACACAAAATCTTATTGAATGCTTCAGCAAGTCCATTAGCCGCAGCGTTATACATGGAAGACTTTCGCTGCTTGAAGCCAAATTTTTCGCAAAGCTTGTCAATGTGACTGTTCGGAAATGGTTTTCCATTATCCGTTATTATATATCGAGGGATCCCATAACGATGGATGATAGTAATGCGGATGAAGTCGGCGACATTTTCTTTCTTCACCTCCTTGAGAGGCACTGCTTCAGCCCACTTAGAGAAATAATCCGTTGCAGCCAAAATGTATAAGTGACCACCAGAAGACTTTGTCATAGGTTCTACCACATCAAGTCCCCAAGCATCAAACGGCCATGAAGCAACAGTGAGATTTAACGGCTCGGGTGATTGATGAATAAAGTTTGCGTGAAGTTGACATGGTTAACATCTTTGGGCATAGTCCATACAGTCTTTAACCATCGTCGGCCAATAATACCCCATTCTCTTGATTCGAAAATGTAGCTTCGGGCCTGATTGGTGAGCACCACAAATTCCAGAATGAGCTTCCTCCATTGCTTGAATTGCTTCATCATCTCCCAAGCATCTCAAAAAGACTCCATCAAAAGATCGCCTATAGAGAGTTCCCTTATAATAGATAAAGCAAGGTGCACGCCGCCGCACATCAACTCTTTTTCGCAGATCATCATGTAGCTTTCCGTACTTCAAGTAATCAACAAGAGGTTGACGCCAATCCTCCTTTTCAATCTCAACAATTTCAATGGCGTGATTCTCCTCTTTCTCATCATCTTCTTCATCATTGAATATTGCCGGTACTACCCAACTCCTACAGACGGGAATATGAGCTTTATCTTTAGGCAAGGTAAGTGTCGAAGCAAGTTTTGCGAGGGCGTCGGCTTGCTTATTATCCTTTCTCGGCACGTGATCAATCGTTACATCACCCAGCCATCCCATAAGTCTCTTGGCATAGTTCACATACGAAAGCAACTCAGGTTTCTTCACCTCATACTCTCCAAGTAATTGATTAATCACGAGTTTAGAGTCTCCATACACATTCAAACGTAGTTGCTTTATGTCAACTGCCATCTCCAATCCAAGTATAAGAGCTTGATACTCAGCAACATTATTTGAGCAATTCTCAGTCAAGGTAAACGAGTAAGCCAGAACTTCTCCGTTAGATCTCACAAAGACAATCCCAGCACCAGCCCCTTCTCGATGGGCCGCTCCATCAAAATACATCTTCCATGGCGGAGTTATCTTAATGACCAGCACATCTTCATCGGGTAACTCATCAGACAGCTCCCACTCAGCAGGGATTGGGTGATCAGCCAAGAAGTCTGCCACGACTTGACCTTTTACAGCTTTTTGAGGGACATAGATGATCTCAAATTGCTGCAATTGAAGGTACCACCTTGCAAGTCTATCAGAGAGTACAGGCCTCATCATAACATACTTAAGTGGATTGGCTTTTGAGACAAGACGAATTGTATGAGCTTGAAAGTAATGCTTTAACTTTTGGATTGCAAAGATTAACGCCAGACATATCTTCTCGATGGGCGAGTAGTTTAGTTCATTTGGCGTCATCATCCTACTAAGGTAGTATAAAGCACCTTCTTTTCCATTATCATTCTCTTGAGCCAATAAAGCCTCAACGGAACGCTCCTGAGCAGCTATATAAAGAATCAACGGACGACCGAACATAGGAGCAACCAGCACGGGAGGCTTCATCAAGTACGCCTTTATGCTTTCGAAAGCATTCTTGCAAGACTTATCCCTTTCAAATGGAACACCTTTTTTCATGAGACGGCTGAAAGGTTGACATCGACCGGCTAAATTCGATATGAACCTTCGAAGATACGCCAGTTTTCCTTGTAAGCTTTTGAGTTCATGAATATCACGAGGTTCGGGGATTCTCAATATAGCATCAATCTTCGCTTGCTCGATCTCTATCCCTCGATAACGAACAATGAACCCAAGAAATTTCCCAGACTTGATGCCAAACGCACACTTGAGTGGATTCATCTTGAGTTGATATCTCCTTAGCCGTTCGAAAACGCTTCTCAAATCTCTAAGGTGATCTTCTCGCTTTCTTGACTTCACAACCACATCATCAACATAACATTCAATGCTTTTGTGAAGCATATCATCAAAAATCCTTTGCATAGCCTGTTGGTATGTAGCTCCAGCGTTTTTCAAACCAAATGGCATCACCTTGTAACAGTATATCCTTTTTGGCGTACGAAATGCAGTCAATTCTTCATCTCTTGGCGTCATGCGTATTTGGTTGTACCCAGACGACCCATCCATGAAAGACAATGCTTTGTGGCCCGTAGTGGAATCAATCATGAGTTTAGTAATGGGCAATGGAAAATCATCTTTTGGGCATGCTTCATTTAGATCTCGAATGTCAACGCAAACTCTAACTTGGCCATTCTTCTTTCTCACAGGAACGATGCTTGAGATCCATGTGGGATACTTGACTTCTCGAATGAACCCGACCTCGATGAGCTTGTTCACTTCAACTTCAATCAATGGAACCAAATCGGGCCGAAAACGCCGTTGAGCTTGCTTAACAGGCCGTGCCCCCTTTCTCACGGACAAATTGTGGACCGCTACTTTTGGATCTAACCCAGACATTTCTTTGTACGACCAAGCAAAGACATCTTTATATTCACGAAGCAGCTCAATATAAGTCTCTTCCTCATCGCTAGTCAAAAGTGCGCTGATATAAGTTGGTCGAGAATCATCCACGTCTCCTAAGTTGATCTCTTTCAACTCATCAACCGTAGCCTTAACTCCTTCTTCAAGCTCAGCAGGGGCATCCTCCGCGTCTTCTTCATTTTCTTGGGCATCTTCACATATGGTGATATGGTTTACATATGCAACATCTTCAGCAGGGTCGTCAAGACTCTTGAAATCAACACATGTTCTAACTCGTCCGTCTCTTCTAACGACACGAGCTAAACGCAAATTGTCTTCGTTAATACACCCTTTTCTCACCAATGCGGCGATTCTTCGATGCAAGGTGCCTTCAACGTTTTGAGGATTTTCTCTCGGGACAACAACACTCACTTGATTAGACGAATCGATGCTTTCTCCATCACTTTCTTCTTCATCTCTTACTCTCGTGTGCACGATCGTTCGCATCTTCTCCTTCAAGACATTACCACATGAAACAATCAATGTGGTTTGTCTCTTCATTCGTGATGGTATCGAGCTTCGAATCTTGGGGAACTCTCTTTCTATCTTCCCGTTTCTTACCATCCTTTGAATACCAAGTCTTTGATGACTAGTTCTTTTGGACTCTAACTCTTGAATGGGTCCGAGCCTTTCAAATACCGATATTTTTTCTCCATACTTCAAATGATCAGTGGATGAAAATCCTTCTTCGGACACATGATTAGAGTTGACTCGTTTTATAGCTATCCGAACTGGATTTGGTGCTACAAATCCGAGACCAACTCTAGTTTTTGAAACTCCAGCATCCTTCTTTTGAGTTTTTGCTGCTTGGGGAAGAAGTGTTCCCAAAGTACTCACTTCTTTTGGATCGTATCCAGATTTGACAAGAAGTTTGTAAGCTTTTGGGTCGTAATACTTAGAGTTTTGAAGCTCCCCTCCGTGTTCCATCTTAGCTCCTTCAATTGGGCGGAAAAACTTTCCCAGAGGTTGCGTGGTTGGTTTCTTGGCATCGAGGTTAGGTAACGGCAACACCAGTCCATCAAGAGGGTCGTTGCCAACGAGGTTATTGGCTTTCTTCTCTTTGGCATCACTTTGCTGTTTGATGGGAGTTTCTTTATTGCGAGCAGACTTGGTATCTTCAAAATAGTACTTGGCGTCGGCGAAATAAGACTCGACTTCAGTAAAAGGCTTATCATCTCCAATAACTTTTCTTACTACACCATCTTGGTAGTATTTAAAACATTGATGCCAGGTAGAAGGCACAACTCCATATTCATGCAATCAAGGACGTCCCAACAACATGTTATAGGAGGTTTTGGCATCTATCACATGGAAAAGAGCATTTGAAGTCATCTTCCCGATTACTAACTTCAATCTAATTATGCTTAGAGCTCGTTGCCCCCCTTGGTTAAAGCCATGAATCATCAAACGGCTATTTGAGAGGTCATCCATCGGGACTTCCAGTTCTTTTAGACTGCGCAGAGATAAAATGTTCATGGCAGAACCTCCATCTATCAATATGCGATTCACCTTTTTCTCACGAGTGTAACCAGTTACGAATAAAGGTCTATTATGGGGCTTTGATCCCAACATCAAGTCTTCATCCGTGAAGGTGACTGCCGCATCATTGTCTTCATGATCACATGGTTTTTTGTCATCAGTTGACTCATCATCACTTGGAACATTATCTTGCTCGCTTGTCACATTACAAGCGAAACTTCCATATCGTTCATCCCAGTTCACTATTGAAGCAAAGTTCGCAGTACCTTTGTCTTCTTCAAGCGATATCTTGCCTTGTCGTGCCAACTGCATAACTCTATCTTTGAAGACAAAGCAATCTTCGATGGAGTGACTTACCAAACGATGATACTTGCAGTATTTTGGGTTGTCAACTTGTCCTGCTTCTTCAGGTCGTTTCATCTCCGGAAGTTCGATAAGTTGTTCCCGAATCAAATCGTCGATAATTCCAGAAACGTCAGATTCAAGGAAAGGATATTGTTTGGCTTGCATCTCCTTCAAGGTTAACTTTCTTTGCCCCCTGTCTTGAGGTACTTCTTTCTTTTCTAAAACTTTTTCACTTGTGTTTCCCTTGAGTTTGATGGGTCTTGCGTTGACCGCCATTGCTTCCTTCACCTCTTTGTTAGGCGCTTTAGCGGAGAACTTGCCCCCTTTCTTGGCTTCATTTCTGTCCTTGAATCTTTGAGGCTCATGGACAGGTGGATTCTTGACTCCGCTTGCAGACATGCTTAACTCCATATCATGTGCGCGAGTGGCTAACTCTTTAAAAGACTTAGGTTGAATTCCTTGCAGAATGTATCGGAGACACCAATGCATCCCTTGAGTGCACATTTCAATAGCAGAAGCTTCAGACAGTCGATCCTTGCAATTGAGGCTTAGATTTCTCCATCGGTTGATGTAGCCAATAACAGGCTATTCATCCCACTGCTTTGTAGAAGTGAGCTCAATCATGCTGACCGTCCTTCGTGTGCTGTAGAAACGGTTGAGAAACTCTTGCTCTAGTTGCTCCCAACTATCAATAGAATTTGCCTCCAAGTCGGTGTACCACTCGAACGCATTTCCCTTCAATGATCGCACAAACTATTTCACCAGACGATCTCCATATGTTCCAGCATCATTGCAAGTCTCAATGAAGTGAGCTATGTACTGCTTCGGGCTTCCTTTACCATCAAACTGTTGGAATTTTGGTGGTTGATATCCAGTAGACATCTTCAAGCTATCAATCCTTTGGGTGTATGTCCTCGAATAACTTAAAGACGACTTGGAGCCTACATCAAATTTGTCCTTGATGGTTCCCATGATGAATCCTTTGGGTGTATGGCTTCGAAACATGGATTTCTGACGTAGTCTTCTCTTTTTCAGTTTGCTTCACCTCATCTTCTTTAGAAGTTTCTTCATCCTCATGTGTTTCATCTTGCTTTCCCCCAGCACGGCTAGTCTCAGCCTTGTCAACCTTTTCCACTAGCTTCGAGATTATGGAATCTTGATCTTGGACATGTTTCATCAATGCTCCATTGTTTTCGCCATGGTTGCAAGTTGCTCTTCAATGGTTGATGCGTTCGTCATCATACCAAGTGCCTCCATTAAGAAAGGTGTTGATAAAACATCGTCTCTTAAATCTTCTTCTTAGTTCAAAGGCGACATGTTTCCCTCAACTTGGTGAGAATTTACTTCTAGAGATACACTCTTGCTTTTTGCCATGCTTCTTGTTGTGACACCAACACTTTCACTTGAAGAACTTGAAGAAGTTGACTTGGGAGGAGTCATCGTTGCACTTAGATATCTTGAAGAAAATAGATGAGAGGTAGAGATTGTCCCACCGGGCGTGCCAGAAATTTGTAACGCGAAATTTGTATTATTGAATTAATAATCACGAGAACTTCGTACAAATGGATTTCAACGGATCAAATGAAATATAGTGGATTCTAAATCTCTATTATTCCTCTGATTAATTTCTTCAAGAGCAATCTTCAAGTGGATTTGAGACTTTTGGAGACAAATCTTAAGTTTGATCTCCGCAGGTCTTGAATATGAGCTTAAATAACGTTTCTTCGAGGGCTTGACAGCTTGATCTCGAATCGAACGTCTTGATTTCCCAAGAACATGAAGAACACGAGTCCTTGGTTTTCGTCGCAAAGTTGATCTTCGATCTTCTCTACGCCGGATTTGACTTTAATAACGTAATTCGGAGGCTTGGCAGCTTATTTCCGATTGAACGTCGGTCTTGAGCTTGAAGCGCTTGAATCTTCCTTCGAATCTTCAAGAACGCCTTTGGATCTTCAAGAACACTTGAATCTCGTTGTGAGAATTCTCTAGAGCTCTTGAACTTGGAACTTGAAATATGAATATGAATTGTGATTTTCACCTTAGGGAGGGTCCCTATTTATAGGTGTTAGGAGAGGGAGTCTTGGAAAAGAAGACTTCAATTTGATTGGTCCATAATTTCCAACATTTATTTATTAAAGAGATAATTAGAAGATGGACTCTTGGAAAAGAAGACTTCAATTTGATTGGTCCATGAATTTCCACTTATTTATCCCTTTAATAATTATTAAAAGAAATAATTATTTATTTTACTCTCCAAGAAAATGACATGTGGCATTCTTTAATTGGCCTTAAAAATATACACGTGGCATTCTTCAATTGGCAAACAATATATATTAAATAATCAATTAATTAACTATTTAATTTAGAAATTAAAATTTGATTAATTTCCCAAATAAAATAGAAAATTATTAAATTGATTTTAACATGGAATTTGACACTTGTCGCCATTTTATTGGCACAAAATTTGATCGTCTACAGTTTCATTTGAATATCTATGGCCAAAAGAATCTGTGTTGTTGCTTTGTGGAGGAGATTCAGTAACCTGGTAGCCATCTGCTGCTTTTATCCACTCACCATAGAGACTCTCTGTGGCCTCGTTCTTTGTAATATCCTTAATTCTCTTTTTGCAGCTTTTATCAGAGTGGCCTATCCTGCCGCAGAAGTAACATAGACTGGCAAGTCTCTCATATTTCAAATGGACTCTAACTAAATGCTCGCCTAGTCTGATTTTTGTTCATCTATGGTGAGTGGTTAACTCTACCTCCTTGACTCCCAGCCCTAGCAAAATTCACATTTTGAACTCT